>JAPDFK010000032.1:0-233275 GCA_027569635.1 Lasiosphaeriaceae sp. G1095
CCCCCCCCCCCCCCCCCCCCCCCCCCCCCCCCCCCCCCCCCCCCCCCCCCCCCCCCCCCCCCCCCCCCCCCCCCCCCCCCCCCCCCCCCCCCCCCCCCCCCCCCCCCCCCCCCCCCCCCCCCACGATAATGAAGCTTACCTGAGGGCTGACGGGAATGATCTGGTTCACGGGGCCCCAGCTGACCAATGTGCCCTCAAAGTCGAGGATAAAGAGTCGACGCTCGGTGCGCGAGTACTGTTTGGCCAGCGTAGTCAAGGAAAGGCGGGGAACCGAGGTCTGGTCCCGGCGGTGTTGCTCCTCGTGAACACGGTCCAGACGTGACATGAACTCAGAGAACCAGTGGGAACCAGTATGGTGGTTAACTGCTTCGTACAGCTTGTTCCATCGGCGCTCCTTCTCTTCGTCGCCCATCTCCAATGCCCTCAGGATGGCATTGGCACAAGCATTGTAGTCCCACGGGTTGACCGAAAGCTCGTTGCCCCCGAACAGAGACGATGTGCCGGTAAACTCGGATAGGATCAAGGAGCCGTGCTTCTTCTCGCTGATGGCGCCGTCTTGGCAGTAGAGATACTCGTGCGAGGTGAGGTTCATTCCCTCACGTTGACTGGTGATCATCAGGGCATCGGCGATGCTCAGCAGGGCCAGATACTGCGCATAGTCGATGTCTTGCTTGAGGTACACGACGGGCTGGTAGGCGAGATTGGCCCAAGACGAGTTCACTCGAGTCACAATGTCCGAGACGGTGGCGTCCAGCTCGCTCTTCTCGCTAGTCGAAAGTGCAACTTGGATCAGCATGATCTTGCCTCTCCATTCGGGGTTCTTGTTAAGAAACAGCTCGTATGAAAGAAGCTTCTGCCTAACACCGCGGACATGGTCGAGCTTGTCCCGGGCAACGATGAGCTTCTTGCCAGCATAGCTGTCACGCAGAGTGTCGATCCACTCCTTGACCTCTTGCTCTCCGCGATGCTCGCTCAGGCTGACGGGATCAATGCCGATAGGCAGGTTGATCACATCCACGAATCGGTCTTCCAACTGCAGACCGTCTGGCGTGGCCTCGGCGCTCAAGATGCGACTGCAGGTCTGGAGGAAATGGCGTGTGTACTCGTGGATCTGGAAGCCCACGAGGTTCGCGCCGAGCATGCCCTCGAGGAGCTGCTTGCGGACGGCAAGGCATCTGAAAACCTCAGACGAGGGGAAGGCGACATGCAAGAAGAAGCCGATCTTGGCATCGGGGAGCTTCTTTCGCACCATGCCAGGGACGAGGAGAAGATGATAATCGTGAACCCAGACCACGTCGCCCCTCTTCCAATTCTTCACGATCTTGTCCGCAAAGGCCTGGTTGACGTTGACGTAGTACTTCCACGAGTGGTCCTCGTACGCCTTGCTCTTGGGGTTGTCAGGAATCTGGTAGTGGAAAACAGGCCACAGAATCTGCTTGCAGAAGTGCGAGTAGTGACCATCAAAGTCCTTGTCCGAGCAGAACACAGGTAGCATTTCGTGCTCGGTAGCCAGCTTATCCTCGATGTCCTGGAGTTGCTGAGTACCCGAGAGGGCGTCGGTGGGCATTCCCAGAGTGCCAACCCACGTGTAGTCCCCCAGCTTGCCCTCTCTAGCAGCAGCCTCTGCGGCATTGCGCAGTCCTCCGTTGCCTTGGTCGGCACTGACGATCTTCCACTCGGCGTGGGCAAACACTCGGTCATGGCTCTCGCTCCTAGTAAGGGTACGTGGCTGCGTGATGCCCATGCGACCCATCTCCCTCGCCTTCAGGTTCATGTTCCTAACACCCTCGAGAAGGGAGGGTGGAGGAGGCGAGTTCGCCCGCGACATGGGCTGGTCAGCGCGGCCGCCCCAGGTTGGGGAGCTTCGGTCGATCGGGGCCCGGAGCCCTTGCTTCGGCGGCTCGACTTGAAGCGGTGGCAGCTGAATGCGCAGGCCATCTTCGTTGGTGAAGGGGTTGTTGGGCTTGCGCTCCTCAGTAGGAGTGCGAGGAGGAGTGGACACGTTGACCTGGGGCTGGAACAGGCTCGGCTGGCTCTCGACCTTGGACTTGCTTTCGACGGGACGGCCGGGCTGCTTCTTGTCGGAGAGGGAGCCTCTTGGAGGGGTCCCGGGAAGGGTGAAGTGGATAGTCTTGGGGAGAAATCTGCGCCAGACGATTCGGCGTCAGTTGCTGCACAAGAGGGCATGTCACAGTTGTCGCAACAAGACGGGAGAGCTTACAACGAGGCGATAAACACCGTCATGGTGGGCGAGTTTCGTCTGGTGCTATGCGACGCAACTGCGCGGGTTGTAGGGTGGGATTTCGAGGCCCGAGGAAGCTAGGAATGCGACGGAAGAAGGTGTAGGATAGATGGGCTGTGCTATCGAACTTCTATTGTCGTAGTCATGAGAGCTGCAGAAGGGTGAAAGAGACCGATTTTTTAGGCGGGAGAAAAATGTTGAGAGGTGTGAGGCTGCCCGCCGTTTGTCGGTAGGGAACTTAGGACGAAGAAGGGGGGTTTCGAGGAGGGTTATTTGCGGCGAAGGTGGTGGCCCGTGGCAGTTTAGGGGCAGATGAACCTCTCGACACAGTCAACTTGGGGTTGGACAGGCGCGAGACCGGAGATGGAGACCATGGGAGGTTGTTGGCTCAAAGAGTAACGTGGATGCTATTTCGAGGCGGGTTGGTGTGGCCTGGCCCAACGGCGCGGGTGGAGGGGGTTGCGGCACCGAGGGCGGGTGTGCTGTGGGCTGTAGTCCCGAGGCAGAGGGAGCTTCCAGCTTGTTGGGAGGATGGCCGGGGCGTCGAGATACAAACGGGAGGAAGGTGTGTTGCTGCTAAAAGGGGCAAAGGCCTGTATCAAAAGGACGGCCCAAGAGAAAGAACTCAAGGCAGGAAGAACAAAAAAAAAAGAAAGGCGACGAGCGTTTCACAGGTCCGTCGAGCCAATCGCAGCTTCTGCTTCTCCAGGTCTCTTCAGCGGAAAATAAACGGACAAGGGCAATGACGACTGCGGTGATGCTAGCGTGTTGACACTAATAAAAAAGGACCGGGCCTGGCTGGGTCTGGGACCTCTGACGTAACAGGGCAGGGAAGAGCAAGCCAACGCCAATGTGGATGATGGATGTATTGTACATACTGAACCAACAAACACTCGAGAGAGGCAAGACAGAAGTAAGACAAGCCCAGACAAGAGAAGAGACAAGACTGTGCGTTTCAAATGAAGCTGATTGGCGGGGATGTAGAGCAAGTACTTGTCTTGTTGACTGGACTTACTTGTTGAGCAGAGCAGACCACAGAAACTGTTAAAGGATCACTGTGGTCAAGTTGTGTGCTGTCCCGAAACAAATCTCGAAGGGGGGGCAAGGAGCAACAGGTCCGGGCGGAGTCAAGATGAAGATTAAATGGAACGCGCAAAGAACAGCAAAGATTTGCAGGCAAAAATCGACAAACAAAAGCGCCCTGGGTTGGGGGGAGGGGGGTCTGAGCAACAAGGAGAGAACAGCGAGGGGACCACGAAAAGCACGGAGGAGGCTTGATGATTTTTTATTCCGGCCACCAGCTCGCTTGACTGGGCCAAGGAAGCTCTCAGGGAACCACTGGATGTGGGGCCGGCGAGCTAAGGGGGGGGGGAGCATTGGATTCCATTATTGTTCTGCAGGTTCGCTGCTCGTCATTGCTGGTCCTGATCCTGAATCCAGCAGGGGGATGGATGAAGGACTGCGGGAACTCTGGGGGACACGGACCACAGGGATGCTCCAAAATCCAATGACAGGGGGGCCAGCTCAAGTCTCAAGCCACCACCGATGCATGGCCGATTCGGATCGCCTCGACAAGGTCAAGACCAGGCGGCCGAGTAGTATCTCTCTATACGCACCTGCAGCTCCCATTCGATAGACGTTGGTGCACATCTTTAGACGCCGCTTCGGACGGGACTGGAGTGATGAAGAAATGGAGAGAGAAAGAGACTAGGTTTGTTTGTTCTCGAGCCGTCCTGTTCTGCTGCCTGCCCAGTCACGACCAGCCGAGCTTAGCGGACGGTCCTATCATGGCAGTTCCCGAGCTTCCCATAGCGCCCTTTCAACGCCCGCCTTACGGATACCAGCACAGAGCCATTCAAGCCATTGCCCGCTTCAACGTCCCTGGCCGCACAGTACTCGGTAGGACGTATTGGAGATACCAAGATGGCCTTGCTGTCAAATCACGTAATCTAATGCCTCATGGCACCAGCAAAGGCCACATGCCGGCACCAGCTGATGGGGTAGCTTGGTTGCTCATCAGGAGTTTACATGTAGTAGCCGCCTCGTGGTCTCCAACGGATCGACGGAACAGACATGTCACTTTGACGTTATCGCGCACCCGGAGCATGCCTCCTCAAAAGCATGCTTCGTGCATACCATGTACATGTACAGGAAGTACATGTCAGAGATTAGCCCGAGGAAGAACGCCCAAAGTCTGTGGAATGCCGTGTTGCACACAGACAAATGGATCGAGCATGTGGCTCTGGGCTGGGAACTTGGGAAGACGTGCGGCCTCCATTGGGTGGATCCTGCGAGCCTACTTTTTGCTTCCAACTCGGCACTGTCAGCACTCATTTTGCTTGGCTGCAACTCGAGAGTTGATTCAATACGCACCACCGCAGGTATCACGACTTGAATGAGCACCGCACCAATACCTAAATCGAGAAGAACAGAGGCGGGGATGGCCAGGTCTGCCAGTCTCCGATGTTTCCAATGTCTCTCTGGCTCACCAACAAACTCTTTTCAGGGCCGGGATGCAGGGGCCAAGACCTATCTTTACCTCACCAAATGCTAATAACAGTGGCTAGCGAGTCTTGCCAGTTTCGCGAAACGGCAACCCCCCTTTTGGTGGAACTTTGATCCGCCACAAGCTCAAGGTTTGTCTTTTGACTAACTCAAAAGTTGCCATTGGCTTTGGTCTCAAATGCCAAGGCTATAAACAGCAGCACATGATGATGGGCGATAGGCAAGAGACCGACATGTTGATGTTGGACGGCTTCGAGTCCGTCAATCCGGCCGAGGGACCCAATGGACCTTATCCAGGCGGCCCAAATGGACCATCGGCAGGCAAGACAGGGAGGGGTCGGTGGACACCCTCCAGTTTTGCTCTCGACTCTCAGCACAAGGGCTCACCAAGCAAGGCAACGGTGCTGGCAGTCCCCCGACCCGTCCATGCCCATGACACACCAGCCTGTCCAACGTCCAGCCAAAGCCCCAAGCCCCAACAAGCCACGCGGCAGAGATTCACACAAAGACGGGGAGCCACAATCAGTCCACCTGCTTCCGCAAATTCGAAGGCAGTTCAAGAGTTGCGCACTGATCGACACAAACCTTCCTACCCCAACCTACCCACCTATGTAGCTATACTACCAACCATAGCAAGCTCTCCTTTTGTTCCTTGACAAGCAGACCCCGCCAGTTTATTAGGGGAACTTTATTCAGACTGGGCGAAACAAAAATGACCTCCCTCCATCCGTGCTCTCTGCCCATGAGCTTGGCCCAGTAAGAATCGAGGTTTTGGGAACGTGCTCGAGCTTTCTCATACATAGCTCCCACTGTCATCAAAGCCACCCGGCGCCGGGCCTAGAGCTACAGAACAGGACTTGAGCATTGAGGCATATTCGGCTGCCATCTGGCCGGCGATTGATATCTGCAGACTTGTCAATGTCCCATCGGACGCGCTGATTATTTCCAGGGGGTCAGTGATCACTGATGGATGACAATCTCTCTCAGCTTGCCGCCGCCCCCAAACATCCATGGATGGATGGATGGGTGGGTGGGTGGATGGAAGCGAGAATGAAAATTTTTCTTGAGTCGTCGACCAGCCAGCCCGCCCGCACACGGATCAAACCCGGCGAGTTGTCCAGTGTTCCCAGTGGCATGGACGGCCGTTTGATGCGCGACATTGGGACCGTGGAGAAGGCGCCCGACCCGAAATCTCCCGAAAAACACCATGGGGGCCATGACAGGCTAAAGTCAGAGCACCCTTCCAGTGGGCTGTGGAGATGACAGAGGTGTGTCTGTCTCCAACCCCATCTTCGACGTAATCGGGCAGCAGAAACGGGAAGCACTCCGTTCCCTACCTTGCATCAACAGCCATCACAGGCCATCAAACGCACCATTGGATGTTGGTCTCGGCCGTACTTGTTTCCGTCTCATTGAGTTTAATGGAGAGGAAAATAGCTCATACTCGGACCTCGAGCGAGTCTGGGATGAACATGGGAAAGCAAGCAGTCGTCTATAAGTGACCTGTAACAACTGACAACATAGCGGCGCCTCCTCCAGCGGGAAACCCACTGAGAAAAAGCCGCCGAGAAGAAGAAAAAGGAGAGAAAAAAGAGGGAACGCAAGACTTGACGCTGAAAGCCATGCCCTTACTCACACTGGGACCAGGAGCTTGCAGTGCTAAAGGTATGGGACGGCCCGCAATGGTAGCCCACAATTGTATCATTGGGTCTACCCGCCGATTATCTTTTTTTCTTTTCTCCAACATTGCACATCATTCTGCCTCCGTAAGGCGGGCGGGCTACTCTAGATGCCACTTCAATGATCGACTCTGCGGGGATCATACTCCATCTAGCTTGAGGTTCCGATCTTCCCCATCTCTCTTTGTTTTTCGAGGAGAAAACAACAACGTCTAGTCAGTTGTTTATCAAAAACACGACGTTAGGAACTGACAGCTCTCCAACATGCCTGAAAGTCATCAGTGCGGGGAAGTTGGTCTCCCCCTAATGCCCCCCCCCCCCAGAACGAACAGAAACGGGCAAACATAAGGTGCCTACGGTTCAGATGGCGTCCAAACCTTGCGTCAATCGTTGCTTGAAGATGCACCGAAGCTTTCCACGCATGTATGCCGGGTACTTCAACTATACTAGGCACCACATGTACCATGTATCCTCTAACCGATAACATCTGTGCACATTCCCCTCCATGATCCATCTGGACAAGTCATGTTTGTACATGTACCTCCCAACCTTGGGGGTCGGAGCCGCCATTGCCGCTCTCCCTTCTTCTCTCGCCTTCATGTACACGTCCATCTCTTACCAGGTAGGTACCTAAATATCACATATCACACACTTTTCTCTTTACCGAGCCAAGCGCAACATAAAAAAACTCAGAGGAAACGTGCTCTGTACTATCGATCCTCTCCGATCGGTCGATAGCCCGGGCCCCGCGGCATCTTCACAGCTGGAATACGAGGGGCAAAAAAACCACGGCAAGAGCACCACTGGATGAGGAAACGCCTCTTATCAGAGACAAATTGGAGTTTTGCGATCGACGTGTGTATATCAAACTCTCGAATCTCCTGATACAATATAGCACAACTGGTAGCTGTTTGGCAGTAGTCTGATCAACTTTTTTCCAGTCTGCAAAGACATATGCCGAGGCTACCTACCTATTATCTATACCTCCCTCCAGTACCACCCACCACCTCACAGCCAAGACGACGCGGAAGCATGCCACAATCTGCGGGGAGTATTTTCGTTTCCGATCCCATGAACTGCAGGCGTGTGTGCGTGTGTGTGCCTTGCTTCCTTGTTTGCTTCCATGTCTCACACTCACTTCTTTCCTCTCGCGTTTTTCTTTTCTTTTTTTTTTTCTATTTCGGGAACCCATCTTTCCATCCATCCATCCATCCATCCATCCATACAGATTCAAGAACAGCCCGCCACCACGGAAATCTTCCGTCCAAGGCAAGGCAGTGGTGCCATGTTCGGCTTTCCTCATCTGAACGTTGTAGTAGTTTTAGCTGCCTACTCCTCCTCTTTGTCGGCAGCAAGGTAGCTTTTTTGTTCCCCCCATTTCAAAATGTGCCGCGCGGTAGATGAGTTCCTGGGGTAAGCAATAAGCGCTCGCTTCAGCTCGGCTTTCAGTGCAATATAGTCAGAGGAGAAGAAGAAATAAAAAAATCACGCAGTTCATGATGTTTCTGATTCCTAAATTTTAGGAAGGGTATCACTAGCTCCCACCTGCCCCTTTTCATGATCTACTCGGGGGCACTATCTAGTCGTCAGTGACTATTTTTTTTGTGTCCTATACCCCAAGAGTTGGATTGGTGGCCAGTCAATTAAGAACCATTTAGTTCTTCCACAACCTGACCGCCTTGTCTTTACCTCCTGAGCCTACAGCCTTGCCGTCTGGGGACCACGAGACGGCATAGACCTCATCTTCGTGACCTGGCAAGTCTTTTGCCAGAGCACCAGTCCGCACGTTCCAGACCTTTAGTGTGCAGTCCTTGGATCCGGTAACCAGCAACCTGCTGTCGGCAGACCAAGAACATTGGTACACCTGGAGTCATACCTTGTCAGTCTTGCAAATAACGACAAAAGGGTGAGATGATGGGCTTACCGGTGCAACATGACCCCGTAGACTCTTGAGGAACTTGCCATCTCTGGCGTTCCAGATCTTTGTTGAATTATCCCACCCCACACTGGCGATAAACTCTCCTGAAGGGCTGAACCTCACATCATTGACACGGTTCTGGTGCCCCAGTAGCCGCGCGATGGGCTTGTTGCCGTTGTTAGTAGGATCCCAGAGGAACATAGTGAAGTCGTCACCTGCAGTACTCGTTCGTTAGCTTAGGCCTGATGCAAAGCCAGGGGTAGGGGTTGGTTATACGCACTCGCGGAGACGAGCCGTTCCGCCACCTTGCCGTTAATCTTGGCAGAATTCTCGAAGCGCTCCTTTGCCTTGGCTCTCTTGCCCTCCTCGGTTGCGGGCACCTCCTCGTTGTGAGCAAAGTAACCTGTCTTGATCTGGAAACCACTCGACAAAGCCAAGCTGTTTATCCAATGTGCGTGTGATGTCAGGGTGTGTACAAGCGTGCCCTTTACGGCGTCCCAAACGCGGATCGTCTTGTCATGACTTCCAGAGTAAATCATGCCCTCGCCTCCCCACTTGACGCAGGTCACCGAAGACTTGTGGCCGCTGAGGGCGTGCTCGGTGCGCCCTGTGTTGACCATCCAGATACGAACTGTGCCGTCCTTGCTGGCGCTTGCTATCCGGGGACCATCCTCTCGTCTGACTAGACGAGAATTAGCATTATCGACTAGGCGAAGCATGCTGTCGATTGCTTACGGTGATACGGCTCCCATGCCATGGCCAAGACCCATTTCGCGTGGCCCGTGAAAGGTGCACCCACCGGTTTTCCAGTCTCAGGGTCCCAGATCCTGACGGTTTTGTCCATGCTGCAAGTCGCGAGCTTCTCGGCGTCCGGACTCCAGCTAACGCCCAACACCCAGCCAGTGTGGCCCTTGAGGGTGTATTTTGGGGTGCCCGAATCTGTGTCCCAGATCCTGGCGGTGTTGTCTCCAGAGCCCGTCGCAAGGAGCTTGGAAGAGGCTGGGGAGAATTCGCAGGCGAGAATGGGCTGGCCGTGACCTGGGATGCGATGCGCCATGCGCGACACAGCCTGGACTCTGAACACAGACTGGGGCTCGGCGCTGAGGGTGATGGTGGTTTCGAAGGGATTCGTGACGCCATGCTTCTGGAGGAGGCCAAGCAGGTCGGTGGGGTACTGATCGACGATGATGTCCTTGCCAGGGACGTGGATTCGGAAGCGGTACGGTGTAAAGTCTTCGCGATCCTGGGGTCGCAAGAGAGTCAGTGTCTGGCCAGGAATGGTATGGGGGGAGAAAAGGGGGTGGAGGAAGGTCTTGGTCTTACCCTCTCCAGTAGTGTGTTGAGCAGCACCGAGACGTTCTTCTCTGAGGCGTCGGCAAAGTTGATTTCGATCACATCGGCCATTTGGTTGCCATCCGAGTCGATGAATCTCGCCTTGAACGAGCCGAGCTCGTCGGCCAAGAGAGGCGCCACATCTTTCTGGTTCTGGGTGCGCTCAAGCTCTTCTCTCCTCTGTCGTTTCGACGGGGGCGGGATCACGGTCGCCATCGTGACTTTGGGGGGGGTTGTGGAATCGGTGAGGGAGTCGTTGTTGGTGAAGATGACATTGATGGGCCGCCCGCTGCCGCTGTGTTTTGCGAGGCTCGAAATCACCGCGGGACAATTGAAAATTTGGGCGGTCAAGGCCTGCACAATTCATCCATTACTTGGCACCCCCGCCAATCTTGCAGGCTTGAGCCAGAGGAACTTTACTAACCCTAACCCTGTTCAGATAATTCCCAACTGAAATGGCAAACACCATTATCCTCTCGACACGTCCAGGCAGTGTGTTGTTTGCCATGATCCCAAGATCCAAGACCTTACATATAGAACGGCAAGGACTTGAACCATTACATTTGCTACCCTTGCTACCCCTGGCACTCTGTGAGCCTGGCTCGCCTGACGAGCGACACCCGTTGGAGCCGTGGTTGAACTGATTCCAACCCCAGGTGATGCTGGCTGCTTGGTCGTGGAAGTGATTATTGGGGCAGTGGTGGCTGGTGGCCAGACAATCATCGTTGAATTCGCGCTCAGGATCATACTGTAGGTCAGGGGGGCGCCCCTAAATATTTATTTTCAGTTAGCCTCGGGCCCTCATCGTCATACGTGTAAGTTATGAAGAGTGAGGTGGAGCTTACACGATGGAACAGATATTTGCCACGCCGCTTGCAACAACTTGAGAAAACATATCAGATGGATGCATTAACGAAACTCCTGTCATGTGTCTCGAGCGCCACAGGCATGAGCCCCGTGCTTGAGGTAAGAGAATAGAAGACAGGGAAAGTAGAGTGATTCCTGGTGGAACTTACCTTGCAACTGGTCTTGCTCAGATCCACAGGACAAAAGCAGACATTCCGCGACTTGGCTGGCCAGTGTTTTGTTTCCACAGGCACATTTCACTCCGGCCGACTCCCTTCCCACACAATCAGGGACGTTGGTGGTCAAGCTCGTACAGGGGAGCTGTGGTTCAGGGGTAAGGACAATTAGCTCTTTTGACTCACAGCTGTCCGCGGTTTTCAAAGGAAGAGGACAGGTATGAAGACAACATAACAGGAATTGGAACCACCTACGGCGCATTCTGGAGCACCTGGGACCCATAAGGGTGCTGCTGAGGAGATAGCAGTAGTGCCAATGCTTGGGTTTGAAGGAGTGTAGTGTGGCATGGTAAGAGTTGGTTGCTTGATTTATCTCGTTGGTCAAAGTCACTCCTGGAGTGTTGGGTTCATGTTTCGACACGATCGACGTACAATTAAATTTCCCAGAAAGAGGAATCTCTGTTTAAATAATAGACTTTCAGGCCGTCCATTAAATCAGGTCCAATCACTGAGCAAACACTTCCTGTCGGCTTGGTCTCTATTTTGGTGTTCTTAGTGTGCAGCCCCCAATTCATTTAGGGCAATCAAAATGGGGGGCCGCATCACAGCAAAAAGGGGCTTGGTCAACATACGGCCACGCTCCTTTATCACATCAAATCCTTCCAGTTCAAAACCATTATTAGACCAGGCGGTGCAACTGGGCTATATTGTCCTAAGTGAAACGTCGAAAAGAAAATGAATAATAGTCTTAGTTTGTTTTTCATTGGCGTAGCCGGGAAATGTAGGTCTCCATTGTTATGATCACAGTAATTACCAGCACAGGCCCAACCGGGAAAGGAGAGAACATATAGTAATATTTGTTCCTCTTATCGGCGCAGCTGGGAAGTTTTGATTCAACAGGTGGCATCAACAGATTCAACACACAAGTTCATGTCGCTAATTACTGTTGGCCCCATAACCCAAAGTTAGCCAGGCTAGTATGGAGGCATAGATTCGTATTGGCTTTGTTTGTGGCCGTTTTTGATTCCTACGCTGACGAGTAATCTGCTGCCATGCGCCGAGTTCGTTGTTCTCGCCATGTTGACTGCCAGGCTGTGTAAATCACCGTCTAACTCGCCCCCTGTTCTCGCCACAAACAGTTCTACTCCTGGCAGGCAACACTTTTAGCTTAAGCCCAATATTCAGACGCTGAAAATCTCCTTTCTCTTTTCTGCTCTGCTGACACCAAATCTCCGTTAATTATCAACACACACCAATGCCATGCGAGGATCCAAAGCCTTCCAGAGGTGTCTCAAAAGCCCCGGCAACTGGCAGTGGCATATCATCGCCTTTGTCTCAAACTTCCTACTTTACGTTGCGCTGACAATGGTGATGCTGTTATGGGTGGACGGCTACTTGGCGTACGATAACGAACAACTCAATTCCTCTTCCAAAACCACATCCAAACTTCGATCAAGCGATATCATCACCGCTCTTTCAGCGGCCACAAAACTGGTCGAGATTATAGGCGCGATCTGGGCGGGAGCAGTCTTGACAAAGAGTGGATATGTTGTCTGGTTGAATTACAGAGACAGTGATGATGCGAAAAAGATGACCGACAAAGTCAGGTGGACTATGGAGTTTCGTTTACCCATCAACTTGGACTGGCGGCTGGACCATATCCTCATCATGGTATCTGTCTTGGTCATCACACCACCGCTCCTCACCGCCCCCTTAATTGAGGGTGCTCTCGGTTGGCAGTCATCCTCGGAGCTGACAGGGTCTGCGGTGGCGAGATCTGGGAATCCTGACGCCGAGCTTTGGAACTGGAATGGAGTGACCGGAAAGAACAAGATACAGCGCGACCAAATCTGGAAAGCTGCCTCGCTGACTGGAGTCGCCTGGGCCGACGAAACACCATTCTCCACCTCCACCTCAGACACTAATGGGTGCCGTCATGTTATGCGACAAAGCCCCTTTCCTCCCGGCTCCAAAGTTTACAATGCGACAATTCCGTGCATCGTCATCCACAGCATCACATGGCCCACCCAAGATGCCCCGTCTGCTGTCGACACTGTCATTGACAATCCGTGGGTCGTGAGCTCATCGGGTGACAATGTCTTCGCGTCGCTCACTCCGGGGTCGGCAGTTATATTTGACTCGACAAACACGTCGCTTCCAACACCGCCAACGTTTGGACGCACCAGTCTTCAACCTGACGCGGCTTGGAATACACAGGCAGTTTACCCTTTGGCGTTCCGTTGGTCGGGAACAATGACGGTGCTTGTCCTGCTGAGTAGGACGTATCCGTTTGAGCCGTACCTCGAGGACCCATTTGGAATCGCCTCGTCTCTCCTAAACAACCACGTCAACAGGGGCTTCACCACCTCCATCTCGGCCGGCATATACATACCAACCTTCACATGGACATACCTAGAGGTGAACTTCACCGCAGGAGTTGTCGACGTAGCCACAAGCACCTACGTCAAGTGGAACGTCATCGAGGCGGGAGCCATCGCCAAGGATGGGAGCAATATCCAGCCAGGGCCATGGGTCAAAGAAGCGCTGTATATGATGTCAGACGTCATGACGGCGACAGCCATTCCCAACACAACGTCCCTTCCGACCTGGAGCAACCTGACTCGCTACGCAGACATCCTAGTGCGCTACTCGTACTTGGCGGCGTGGGACAGCCTGCAGCAGTCGTTCGAGCCCAACTCAACCGACTGGCTTGTCACGCTCCAGGAGCCAAGACTTCAGGCCGTGGTGCTCCGCTGGCGCGTGTATCTGTGGCTGGGACTCCATCTCGCCTTCAGTTTCTCCGGGCTGTTTGTCTTTGCTCTTCATCGGCGCCATGGCGAGCTGACCGAGGTAGCCGGTTTTGCAGACTTCTTGCTGAGGGTATACGAGCATCTCGAGAGCAAGGGGAAGCAAGGAGTCTGCTCGGAGGTTATGTTGGCTGCGGACTCGGAGGGAGTTGAGAGAGGTGAGCCCGTGGTCGCAGAGACAGGAAAGGGCATCCTGACTTGGGCTCAGGTTAGGCGGCATCCTGGTGAACGGCGCAACGGAGAGAGCGGCAGCTGGTCGAAGCGGTTTAGCTTACCTACCTACTACTAGCTAGAACAATGGGTTTATGCCAGAGTTGACGCATGCTTCGAGTTCCTAGTGACGAGGATGTCGAGGTTGGCATTGGAAGCAAATTTTGCAGCGGCAGGCATTAGTCTAGGGCTCTCGTTGACGACGAAACTTTTCAGGCAGTTTTACAAGGCCGCATCCTTTTCAGGCACCTTAGATGAGGTGCCTGAGGTGCCCGCGTAGGTTGCTTCTCGCCTATGGGAAGTCTAGGGAGTACAGTGCCTACCAGGTAGGTACCTAGGTATTACCTGACAACAGCGAGTTGAAGCGGGAAGCGATGAAACTGAACTGGGGTGGGCGGGCACCATACGATCTCGGCACTCTCCAGGACTTGAGATAGGCACCCTCTGTAACGCTAGTCCTCTTTTGCAAAAAACAAAAAAAAAAAAACAAGGACCTTGCTGGTACCGCAGGAGTGGCAAAAGAAAGAAACAAGGTATGCGATCATGCTAAATACATTGAAATGCCATATGGCGCCTTCTCTATGCGACCAGACTCAGGAAATGACTGTCTAATTACCCACCAGAATCGACCCAGCGCTCTGTCCTCTGTCCTCTGTCCTCTGTCCTCTGTCCTCTGTCCTCTGTCCTCTGTCAGACCTCGCCTCCATCCGTCTCCCACAACCCGCTCGCCTCCTACCTCTTGCGTCCCCGAGACTCTCTCTTCTCCTTGTACCAGTCGTATTCGCCATCGCTCTCATAGCCGCTATTCTTGTTGCCCTTCTCATGGCCGGGGTTAAAGTGAACCGAGGAGGCCCTGGACTGAGGCGGCGTGTACCTAGCCGCCGCATATCCGGTGGCCATGGGAGGAGGTGGTGGGCGAGGGTACGATGCGGTCGCCTGCTTCTGGAGGCGGATAAACTGATCGGGGTGCGCGCCAACTCGTTGGCCAGGCTCCGGGACATACTCGAGGTTCCCGCCGCTTGGAGGCCACGGCAGGTCATGGCCAAAGTAGTAGTAGGGTGGAGCGTCGGCATACGAGACCGAGTGTCGGCGCTCTCTGCCCTCGCGGCCCCTGGACTCCTCGCGCCCTCGGCGGTCAGAATGGCGGCTGCGATCCGAGTCGCGGCTTCGGTCAGAATCACGGCTCCGTTCCGAATCGCGCGACGAATAGCGGCCTCGAGACTCGTCGCGGCGGCGAGACGAATCACGGCTTCGCGACTCGTCACGGTACCGGTACGACGTCGACGTCGATGACGAGCGGCTGGAGCGAGACTTGGGCGGGTTCTGCTCAATGATACGGAGATGGGCTCGGATTCGGTGCAGGCCAGGCACTGGAAAGCCTTTCGTCAGCAGCCGCCATCAACAAGAGAAGACCGTAACGGGTAACTTACAGTCCTTCTCGACCTTGGCCACCAGCCACTTCTCGTACCATTGGATGTACTCGGCACTCGTCATCAGACGGTCGTTGTAGGCTCTGCGCAGCCTATTGAAGATGCGCGGAGCATCCTCCTCAGCGACTTTCTCAGCTGCCTTCTTCTTGACCATGCGGCGGAGCTCCCATCCTGACTTGATCGACGTCACGATGCTACCCGTGGCGGCGATGGTTGCGAGGGCCACTGGGACACCCATTGTTGAAATTTCTTTTTTCCCCGGTTTGTTTGTTGTGGGCTCGGATATGTTTGAATCGGAGGCAAGGATGATCGGAGGAAGATGATCTTTGGGGGATCGTTTATAAGGAGTGGATGTTGATCTGATCAACGGAAACAGGAATCATTGTGGAAGAAAAAGGCCACTGATCTCCAAGGACGACCAAAGCCTTGTAAAAGAAATCATCTTGAGAGGGCGGGTGGCTATGACTCGCAAACGCTTTAGAGTTGACCGACGAAACTGTCTCGGACGGTGGGCCGGTGCAGAGATGCAACGCAAGAGGGCGAGTTTTCCGACAAGTCTGGGGAGGACCGACCGACCGACCAGGCCGTGGCATGCACCATATACTGCCCCAGTTTCTTCATATTGCGTCCTCAAGTCTGTGCTGTTTCACGTTGGATGCCCCGAAACGGGGATCATGGGCCGCGAGACCAGGCCGCCTGGAATCCCGGCCCAGCCCCCACACTCCCGGCTCGGATCTGAGCCCGGCGCTGGGAAGTTAGGCCATCCTAATGACGAGCGCACCCACGTCATATTACTTTTTATTTCTTACTTTGTCTATCAGTGGTTGTTGTTCGGACGATGTGCCGCAACGGGCTTGTACTTGGCAGGCATATGATCCGCAAGTTGGTGCCCGTGGCTTGCATACCCGTCCGCCAGGATCAGCCAGCCACAATGATAAGCCCTCATTTTCATTCTTCATAGTCTCGATCATCATCATATTCTTGTTTGTATCTCCCATAAGTGGAATTGTTATGTAGTATCGAGACAAGTGCCTTGTTGACCTTCATATTCCCCCCGTAGAAATCAAACGAAACTCCTTGTTAACTTAGTAAACAAAAGACATATCAAGGGCTCAAATCTCCCCACCACGTCCCTAACCGGAAGACAAGACCCATCTTGCCTCGTACTGTCTTTGGTATGGCTGGAAAAGGACTGCAGGCTCAAACTTGCCTCGAGCGGGCGAAGTGTGTGTTGACCAGTCCTGGCAGTCCGCCTCATCCGTTTGGCCGCGCCGCACCCTAGGTCTGAAACATGGCAGCCACTTAACAATGCTGGTCAACGGCCCGTAGACCAGGCCTCTACCACTGGCAAGACGTCATCCTGAACTTGGGGGATTGCCTGGTTTGATTGCACGTGCGGGATTGGTGGCGAGAATCATAGACTAGTATCCACGTCCTTGTTTGATTTGACGAATTTCACTCAACAAGGTGATAATGGATTTCAACTTGAGTTGGCAAGGTATGATTGGGCATAGGTTCTACCACGGCAAAAAAACGTCTCTCACTCCAGTTTATCCAACTGGGCTTTTGGTGGATCATGGGCCATGAAAGGGACAGTACAAGTAATTAATACTAATTCATTTCTTTTGTGTTTAATTACTAGTCTACTCTAAGACCTGATCCACCACATCCAGCACATCATTTCTTGTGTCTCGCATGTCCCGCTCTTCATCTTTGACCAAGTTCCAAACCAAATTCATGGTCGTGGATACATGCTGGTCTAACAAAATGACAGCCGCCCTGCCCTGTCCTGCCAGCTCAACTATAGTCCTTGTTGTGGTTGTCATTCTCCAGGAGCCTGAGTGCATAGCTAGCCCGTCTTGGTTCCCGCATCAATCTTTCCAGCACTCATGTGCATCCTGGGGGCCGCCGGTAGGACTGTGAAGATGTGCAGAGAGCTTGGACAAAGTTTTATTCCAGACGTACCGGAAAGTCATCCTTGACTGCCACAGTTCAGTGGAAAGTTCCCAGGCCTTTTCCGTACGTGCTGGCGCAAAGATCATAGAACTCTGACTTCACCTCCATCGCAGAAAAGCAGAACTGGCAGCAACATCTCGAATTGAAATCTAGCTTCGGCCCGGGTTGTAATACTGGAGTCACAAAAAGAAGTCTAAAGCCCAGCGGTCCTCCTTCCAACGACTCAGCAGGCTCTAGCTGCTGCGACAATAGTCCCGACTTTTCCTCCAATGTCTGCGTTGTACCACCCTAGTAGAATAGAGTCTCGGATCGTCGATGGGCCGCTAGTTGTATATCTGACGTTGCGTGGGAGATTCTCTCCCTAGCACCTTGGACAGGCGGAATTCCTGTCGAGCTCCGGGCTGGTCGAGCTCCGCGGCAGGCTATGAGCCCTGAAGCCATTGCGGTAGAAACCCCGGTGACAGGAGACAATGGTGGGTCATAGTGAGAATCTGTAGATCTTGGGTCACGGTGATTGGATAGGAGGCTCTCTGCCCCACGCCAGACCTCACGAAACGCCGCTGGGGGTACCTGCCAGATACTTGTGTCGAGGCAGTGCGCGTGAACCTGCGCGTAGACCGAGCGACAGGCTATTCTGTGCAATGCCGGCGTGGACTCGGGTCATGGCATGATCTCGCAGCAGTTACAGGAAGCTATTCTCTGAGTATAGGACACTAGCACCCTCCACGGCGGTTAGTCGGCATACTTGCAGAATCCTGGTGTCGGTGGTTGTATCGGCACCACCGTCAATCGTCTCTCCTGCCTATATGAGGTCTGCGATGTTGAGCATCCCTAGTGCTCGCGAGAACCCGAGACGTACAAGTGCTCTGACGAAGATTGGAAAACATTACCCAAACAAAGGACAGCCGGACAAGTAACTCTGACAGATGGTGAGTTTATCGCCATCCCAAGGCAATAGGGGGAAGTGGATCCCGTGCTGGACTTTGAATCTGGTCATCATGATTGGAGTCGGCAAGCTCCGCAGTCCTGAAGGGGCGCATCTTGAGCTCTGCCTCGCTGCTCAGAGGTGAGGTCGATGAGGATAGAGTCGGGTCCTCCCTGTTGCTGTGACACTGCCCCTGGTCGCTTGGCTGAGAATCCTGGACAACTTCTTCACCGCCATCGTCGAGCGAACTGTAGCGGAAGAAGCGCAGCCTTGTGAGGGGCGTCGTCAATGTCTTGTTTCTGGTAATGTAACGAACATTGACCCTGCTCGTAACGCTGTTCACAACGCTCCTCTCAACGCTTGTCGTGGCGTTGCCTTGAGACCAGAAAGGTCCTTTCCGCCGGTGAGTCTGCTCGAAGTTTTGCTCGACCCTCTGCTCGCCGTTGCTGTCTCCGATCTTGTCACCGTCCGCCTGAGCGCCCAGATCGAGTGCCTCGACATCCATGGTTCTTCCACATGCGGTCATCTGGCATACTCTTCTCTACCCAAGCAGTAACTTGGACTGAGAAAAGCTCTAGGCCGTCGGCTACCACGAACCGCCCCGTCGTTCGTGAGTCCGCTCTATTTTCGGGTTGACTTGTCCAAGTGAGGCGTCATGCATAATATAGTTGCTTGAAAGATCCAGCCGAGGACCGTGCTCTTCTAAGCAGTAGCAGCGACAACCGGGGTCACTGACTCGAGAAGCTTGGCCGGCGCAACCTCCTCAGTGGCAGGCGCGGTAACCTCGTCCTCGAGCTCGGCGGCCTTTGCCACCTCCGCAGCCGGCTCAGCGGCAGCCGTCTCGGTAATAGCAGGAATTTTTCGTTGGTCTTCAGAATGATGACCGGGTGGCAGGTGGACTTCTCCGGCAGCTATCGGTCGGTTTTCGTGGTTGGGACAGGCTCCTCCCTTCTCTTTAGGATATCTTGGTCGGTTTTGATATCAGTTATCGGGTGCTCCTTGCCTGCATGCCTGCCTTCTCTATAATAGGTCCACGTCTTGCCGCGAGAATAGCTGCGAGAGCACACTATGGTAGTGCGGTCGGGCCGAGTGTCAGAATCGTCGAGCTGACGCAGCGCAGGTCAATAACATGGTCGTTGAAGAGCCGTCATCTCCAATGAGAGTGGATGGACTTGGCGAAGTTCAGCTCCATGGGGACCGGGTTTCGCGTGCATCAACAAGGATGCTGGCGTAATGGGCATCCATATTCCTTTCCTTGTCCTTTCCCTTCCTTTCATTTTTGTTTTGAGACGTCCCAGTACTCAAGGTACCGTAGTCAAGCTTTCATCATAATTACAAGGCCTCTCATGTAGACAAACACATCGGGAGACAGGCCCTTCGTCAAATGCACAAAATAAAGCCCTTCCAAAATTTCCCTTGCCAGGCATCCTAACTGACAGGGCCATCTGATCCTCCTCCAATGGCGTTCGCAGCGGCGGCATCCGGGTAGAAAAAGGCGGCAACGGCGATAATAACATAGGCCGAACATAGGAGAGCGCCCTCGAGGTAGTTGCTCCTGCCGTCGAGCACCAGAAAGTTGACGATGAAGGCACTAACAAACATGCAAATGGTCTCGAACAGGGTGAAAAACAGACTCATATCCTTATCCATGCACCATCCGAGAATGACGACGAGAGGAGTGACGAAGAGGGCGATCTGGATCGAGGAGCCGAGGGCCACGCCCATCGCAAGGTCCATCTTGTTCTTGAAGGCAACGGACACGGCCGTGACGTGCTCGGCCGCGTTGCCGACGATGGGCAGCAAGATCAGTCCAATAAAGGCCTCCGAGACACCGGAGTCACCAGCAACCACTTCGTTGATCGAGTCGACCATGAACTCGGCGCACACAGCAACCAGCCCGGTCGACACAAAAAGGAGCAGAACAGCCGTCGTCTTAGATGTCTCTTCTTCCTCCTCCTCCTTTTCATCGCGGTCGGCTGGTGCCGTGTCTGGCGAGCCGCCCACGATGATGGGTACGATGGGTGGAACAGCGCCACGCGGTGCTGAGCGGTACGCCTGATTTTGTCGCTCTGAGGGCATTGATGCGGCCCTGCGGACAGGCATGCCCGACATGGGGACGTCGGCTTGAGTCGTCTGACGCGTAACAAAGACATTCGGGATGGGCGAACGGAATGAGAGCAGCGAGAATGGCCGCGGTCGACTGTCTCCCTGGGCTCCCTGAGCCTCCAGTTCAGGGGCCAGTGCGAAGCCCACGCGTTGGGCATGGTCGTCTTGGTCTGGTGAGTTGGCGGACAGAGCCTGCTCGGGCTTCTGCTCGGGCTTCTTGCGATGCTGCTTTTTGTGCTTCTTCCGGTCCTTCTTTGATTGTTTTCCCGTCGCTCCGACCGATTCACCATCACCTTCAGTCGCATTGATAGGCGTAATACTGTCATTTCCTGTTGGAATGGTAGGGGCGGCGACACTTGACTCATCAGGAGTGCTGGCACTGCCTGAAGCAACGCCTAGGCCTGGCGATGTTTGACTTTGGGTTCGCCCTCTCCTACTCCTCTTTACCATTCGTTTGATTTTCTTTGCCGTAGTAGTCGAATGGGCCGAGTCGTCGCTATCGGAACTCGACGATGACGATGACGACTCAGAACTAGAGGACCCGTTGAAGTAGGCGGCCGCCGGACCTGGCATAGACTCGCGTTCGATGATGTGTTGGGGGGTCGATTCATACATGTACGAGTGCGAGTTTAGCTGGAAAAGCAGGTACAGGCCGTACACGAGTAGCAAGATGACACTCGTGCCACGGCTGACTTTCAGCACCTTGTCATCGGCGGTCACAACATCGCTAAACGACGCGTGGAAGGCCGTTGGGAGCAGCAAACTCGTCACGCTGAGCGATAGGAGACAAGCGCTCATCTGCGTGACAGTGCTGTTGTATATCTGCTCCCGGTAGCGAAGCCCGCCACAAAGAAAGCACATACCCAGAATCAGAAGCAGGTTGGCCAAGATAGAGCCGACCAACGACGCTTGGACAATGCGAATCTCGTCTTTGACAAGGGCAATGCTGAAAACAAGAAGAGTTAGCTGTTGAACGTGCATGTGATCAAAGGATGGCCCGTGGTATAACTAACATGAAGATGATCAGTTCGACAGCGTTTCCAAAGGTTACGTTCATTAGAGCACCAATCGTGTCGCCCATTCGACGGGCCACGCTTTCCGTCGCGTAGCTAAGGAGGCCGGCGAGGGGGATAATTGCGATGGCATTCATGGCAAAGACGATGCCTCCAGACAGTTTTGCAAAGTCTGAACACGTTCCAGATGTTATCAGTTTTAGTTCCGGTGTTGTCAAAGTAGATTCGGTGCCAACTTACGCGCGGCGATGCCGATTGGGACGAATACGAGGAGAACGTTGATGTAGCTCGAGCACAGAATCAACTTCACCGTCCGATAGAAACGCACAGCCACGCCCGGCTTTTCAGGTTTCGCGACCGTCGCCGGTGACTCCGTCTCGTCGGTTGGTGGTATGGTCGGCTTCTTCTCAACAACGGCTGGACTCGCCACCGGGGCCGAAGGTGTGCGGTGAGTGTCGGCATTGTGCGGGACGGGGGGCTGCGAGTTGGATCCCGAGGCCAGCGGTGATAGACTGGCACCCGTGTGGCCCTTTTCCCGCGCCTTCTCCCGCGCCCATGTCTTGACGCGATCTAGAAAAACCAGTCAGAACAGTCATCTTGACGGGTGGAAGCATCGTCGTCGTCAACTGGCTTCCACATTGGTCGAGCGCCGCATGGCCGAGCCCCCAGGCCTGTTAGAGCAAGCCACTGGGCCACCGTTTGAACTCTAATAGACTAGACACAGCAGCCACTCGCCGATCAAATGGGTTCCAAGGCAAGTAAGGGAATGGATGGTGTGATACTGGTTACTTACGCATGATAATTACCTAGGGACAACGACGAGGGTCACGTCGATCGCGTGCAGGTATGTACCCGGCTGTCTCGACGCGTGATGTGACGAAACCGTGGAGGAGCTCTGTAAGATGATGCTGACAACAACAAACACTGGACTGCTGCTGCTGGAATTTGCAAGGTTTGGCTAGATAGGTAGGTACACCAGCCTTGCAATCCACGCCTTCTTTTTGCTTTCTTGGGCAATAAATGAGGGACAAGATTCGACGGTCGATCCGGGGAAATACTCTGCACGCGGCCTCGAGTGGCGAAAGGAAAAGTGTTGCCAAAACAAACAGGCGGGAACAAACCAACTGTACCTCCCCAGGTTTGTTGTGGAGGAGGGAAAGGGACCTCGCCGCAGGATTGCGTCACTGGTGACTGCTTAAGGGTGTGTTGGTGGCTAGGCCGCTAGTCATGGCGGGGAAAAAAAACCAATTTCAAAGCTTTTCGGGGCTTCTCGACGGCTCCTTGGCTGCCAAGGGCCGAGCGCGCCCGCTATATGTGACTTTGCGGGGTGGTTGACTTGGCAGGGCAAATTGGACACGGAGGAGGGTCTTGGCAAACATTCCAGCTCGCACGCTGTCAGTCACTTATTAGTGAAAAGTGGTCTTTGTCAAGGAAACGAGACATCTCAGTTTAAACTACCTATTTGAGTTGTCCAATCCGATACCACTGGCTTGTTGGTAGTGCAATCGCGTGTTATAGAACCCATCTGGACATTGCAGTTATTGTAGCTCTGTCGTGTCATTCGCTGATCTTGGAAGACTTCCTTTTTTTTCTCTCCATTTATATGTTGTCTTAGCATTATTCCTGTCAAAGTCATTGTTAGCTCCACCCAGAAAAACACCACCATATATTTACATCTACTCACGACGAGATGATGTTAAACGATTTATAAGTACTGGCCGACTCTTATTAACAAATAAATACCCGACTTTGACCCCCGCTTCTTACACTGAGGATAGGGTCCGAAACAAGAGTACCCGTGGCGTGTGAAACAAAGCATTAGGGCGGGACCGCCGACTACTGTGCGATCTAGAAGCAGTTAGACCTCCCGATGCCCTACAATAGGGAGGTATTTATTTGTGTCTAGTGTGACGGTTCCATTGTGCAGCACACCTATTTGAGCCGCTAATCAGATGTGTCTTGAGTCGCCAGTGGAAAACGTTGCTGGTGATAAATTATAGGTCAAATGGCTGAAATAATATCAAACCGTTACTTAGACAAAGATGCAGTTTGGGGCCAACAATGCCCAAATAAACAACCCTGAGGGGTAGTAGTCAACAGGATTCATGAGAGTTTCCACATCACAGGTAATTAGGTCTTTGGATTTGCAACAAATGGTGTTTCTTGTCCACAATCTCGCCTTTCGTCACATATAATACATGGTAAATACATGAACAATAGGAACAGGTCGGACAGTTTTGACCTTTTGTTTCTAATTCATGGCCTGCCTACCTGCTCCCAGCACCCGCGGATTCTTCTTTTTCGCATACAGCATTAATTCTTCTGTCGAGACTATTACTAACATTGCATAACAGAACAGAATGAAGGCATCAGGAAGGAGCAACCAGGCTCTAGGGTTTCAGTCCACCTGCCCTCGAGTTAACACGCACGGGAATATCTAGGCCAGACACACACTTTGCTCTCTTTCTCTCTTTTCCTCTCTCCAGCTCTCTGACGCCCACTACCAGAGCCACGCGCGATCCTTTTCTTCCTTCCTCTTCTTGAAACTCTCTTCTACCAGCTCCGTACTCCCTTGCCCTAGAGCCAGGACGCGTCCCAATTCCCTCAAAATGGGTCTGCACAGAGATTGCCCCCGCCAGTACAACAAACGTGCAGTCCACCAGGACATGCGTCGTTCTGGACACTTCTACCAGCTCGGCGAGGCGCTGGCTGCCCGCAAGGCCGAGCGGGAAGCTACCGAGGCAGCTCGAGAGGCCCAGGAAGCCCGAGCATCGCCGCCTGCCTCCTCGTCCCAGCCCCAGCCACAGCCACAGCCTCATGACTTGCCCGCCCCCAGCGCCCAGCAAAGTTTCCCCGGGCCTCTCAGCGACACGCCCACACGCCCGCCCCAGAAGTTGAACTTCCGGGACCCCTACTGCTGGTCGGCATGCTACGACCTGGACAGCCTGCGCCAGGACCTGGATAATCAAGGTTTCTGGGATATGGCTGATGGCGAGGAGCGACAGGCCATGCTGGTTCGCGCCCTTCCACAAGCTCGTTGGGAAAAGGACGAGAACGCCATGACGCCCACCCCGGAGAACCCCCCTCCCGGGTCTTGGTTAGAGCTCGACCCTGTCAAGGGGTTGAGGCTCTGGTTCCCTGATGAGCTACAACGACATTGGCCGGAGCCAACTTTCCTCCAGCCCATCCCCACCTCCCCTCCAGCGCCCGCAGAACCTCTCCTTCCTCTGTTCGACGAGGACTTGCAATTCCTCTTTGAGGACGATGAGATGGTGGATCCTGACCAAGAGGAGCACGACGTCCTGGCCGATTTTCCTCCTGTGTCTGTCCTTTGCCCGCCATCTCCCCCCTTTGAGCCCGTGGGGTTGATCGTGCCTCCCGTCATAACTCGGGAAGCCTTATTGGAACACTCGAGGCACAACGAGACTGTGTCTGCATCTCGTAGCAAGCCTGTAACATCGCCGTACTTCTCACCACCCAGCGGAAGAGGCCAGGATCACAATGCGTCTGCCCTTCGCGGCGTTCCTGGTGACAATGCGGCATCACCAGAGTCGGGGCTTTACTCCCCATACTTTCCAGCCCCCACCAGCGCCCCCATCCCCATCGTGAGGCCATCTGCACAGGAATCGGCTAATCCTCTCAGAGTTGGCAATCCATCAAGCCACTTGGACGATCGCGGCCATTACTTCCCTCAAAGATATCCCACTCGTGAGGCTGGAGGGGACTTTTCTGAACCTGACCACGGCTTGGAGTCCTCGGTTTCTGCCAACTCGCGAAAGAGAACATATAATGATTTCGAATCTTCGAACAATGGTGCCCATCATAGTCACCATCGAAGCGACCCCGAGCATGATAGCGACATTCGAAGCAGTCCTCATTATGATGTGAATGAGGAACGCTCGGGGAGACCAATTGGGCGCTCTTCTCGGTCTTCTGAGCCAGGTCGCGGCTTACACCGCTTGGATCTCGCCAGACCAGGCAAGAGAGATCACAACGATGATTCGGCCTCGTCTTTGGGGACTTCGTCTTCAGGCTCATCATCTTCGGGCTCATTGTCTTGGCGCACTTCACTGAACTTCCCCAGTGATATTTCCAAATATGGCTCCTCGTCAGAGAGACTTCCATCACGGGATACAAGCTTGCCATCTCGGGCCAGCTCATCCAGTTCATCCATCTATTCCAGTGTTATTGCCCAGCATGAATCTTCTTCTAGGGGCACCGCGCCAAAATGTTCAAGCCTCGGGGGCGAGGTTCGTCGAACCTCCAGCTCTTATGGCTCTTCTCGCCAGAGTAGGCCACCCAGTGATCTCAACTACAGAGATAACGTCACTCAGACCAAGCCTCGCTCGGATTCTTCCCTTGCCCGCCCGCTGAGTTTGTCAGAACCAAGCACCTCTAGATCCGCGAGGGATCTTGTTGCGCACAAGGGCAAGCTTCACATGAGTCAGCCGGAAGACTGTCTCGTAATTGAGGCACCATCCTCGGACTCGGATATGGATAGTTCAGGCTGGGATTCAGACAGTGGCGACGACGAAGATACCATGACCCGACCAGAATTCAACCCAACATTGAGCTGGGACCAAGACGTTCTGATTTGCGCTATAGCTGAGAGCCGCTCTTCGGAAGTGATTGGCCTGTCTGCCATCAACATAACTGCAGGCCAAGTTGAGATCACGACAATTCTGAATGAAGACAAGTACCAGCGGCTTGTGGAGACCTTGTTCAGACTGCAGGTAATGCCGCGGAAATTCTTGGTTCTCAAGAGAGTGGCGGAGAAAAGCAACAGCTTGCTTGTTACTTCCTTGCGACGAGAATTTCTCCATATACCCATTGTGCCCGTTGACCGAAAGCATTGGAACGAAACCGACGGGTTAGACTTGGTTAGCCGCTTCGCATTTGAAGACCAGGTCAGGGTGACCATGGACAGCCTGGACAATAAATTCTACGCTACCTGCGCTTTCGCTGCGGTTTGTGTTCCTGTTTTCATTTCTCCGATGCCAATGCTGATACACTCTTAGGCTATGTCGTATGTCCAGCGGGATCTGGGAGTTTCCTTTGGACGGAACACGCTGTTGATCAAGTACAACGAGCCCACTGATGTCATGGGCATTGACCTGTCCACTGCTGCCTCGCTGGAGCTTGTGCAGAATGTCCGTGGTTCAACATCCGATGCGGCAACCCTATTCAGTGTCCTGAACCATACCCTTACACCGCAAGGCCGTCGATTGCTTCGCTCAACAATGTTGCAGCCTAGCACCAAGAAAGACGACATAGCCGACCGGTGGGCTGCAGTCGACCAACTATCAGAGGATCCAGAGCTATTTTCGAGTATCCTGAATGGTCTCAAAGGGATAAAGCGTGTCGACATTGGGCGAACCATCTCTTGGGTATGTGCACAACCAAAGAACAAGCTGACAACATTCTTGATGAATTTTTGCTAACAACTTGAAAGTTGGGAAAGAACCCACTAAAGCAACGGCTGCCCTTGGATGGCGAAATTTCCTTTTTCGGAGGCCTTCATCAGATCATGGCCCATAGCAATAGGGAGCTACATGACGCTGAAAAGGAGCTGAATCAGATGCTCTTGCTGAAGTCGTACCTTGATGGCGTCCAAAGGCTCCACGACAGTCTCGAATCAGCCAGATATTCGAACCGTCTCTGCAACTGGATCATGGAGAAGTGCTCCCGGGAACGCATGAGACAAGTTGTTGACATCATCAACGATACAATTGAGCCGAGTGTTACATATAGCAAGGCCCCCATCGACATTCGAAACAACAGACTTTGGGCAATCAAGGTTTGTAGTTTTCATTACCCCTATTTCACCGCAGTGACTTCAACTAATTAATTGACTGTCTTCGGCTAGGCCAAGCCGAGGGGACTCTTGGAAATTGCTCGCCAGGAATTCAAAGATCACGTGAATAGCCTGAACAAATATGTGGATGATGTCAACGAGCTCTTTATTGGTATGTGATTGTATTCGAGTTGTCCTTGCTTCCATATGGCCGACTTGGACTGACGGAAATCAAGACCACTTGGGCGGCGACCGAGCGGAGCTTCACATTGAGAACGACAAAGACCACCAATACTTTTTGCGACTCTCATGGCTTGCTGTTGTACGCCAGATAGATCCTATACACCGGCGCTCAAAGTTCTGGATCAACGTTGCGAAACAACCGAAAGCAAGGGGCAAATCGGGCTCACGCTGGAGACAGTCCTTCATCGGGGGCGTCCCAATCGTAAACTGGCACCGAAAGAAGAACCACTTCTATTGCCAGACATTGGACCTCATTCAGAAGAGCCGCCAAATCCAGGAACAGGCTGACGTCGTCACAGCACAGACTGATATGGTGATCCTGGCGCTGAAGCAACGCCTCCTCCCCCACGCTGGGTCTTTGGTGGAGACCGGCGAAGCTATTGCTCTGCTGGACATGCTGTGCTCGTTTGCCAAGCTAGCATCCGAGAAGGGCTATGTTCAGCCAATATTTTCAAACACTCTCGTGTTGAAGGAGGCCAGACACCCTATGGTTGAGGTGCGGAAGAAGAATTTTATCGCCAATGATGTCTACTCGGGAGATCTTGGCGGCCGGTTTCAAGTCGTCACTGGCGGAAACATGAGCGGCAAGACCACATTCATCAAGACCGTGGCCCTCGCCCAGATCCTGGCACAGATGGGCAGCTTCGTACCTGCCACGCACGCAGCAGTTCCCATCTGCGATAGACTCTTTGCCCGGCTGTCGACCGATGACAAACCCGAGAGGAATCAGGGCACTTTTGCTTTGGAGATGAGCGAGATGAACTTCATAATGCGGTAAGTATTATTTCCCTCAGCCGTTCTCACGTACCAGTTGCTAACATGAATCCCTTTATTCCAGAAAAGCCACAGATAAGAGCTTGGTCATTATCGATGAACTGGGACGATCAACTAACCCTACCGAAGGCATCGCCATTGCGACTGCCCTGGCAGAGAAGTTGATCGACAAACGCACATATGTGTTTTTTTCCACGCACTTTGTAGAGATTGGTAAGGCCCTTCCCAGTCCAGGCCCTGCAATTTCTGTTCTTCACAACCAGATGGCTGACACATACATTAGCCCGAGCACTGAATTCCTCGAGACAAGGCAAAGTGTTGGTCACCCACTTCGAGGGCGAATGTATTCCCGGCGACGGCTCCAACAGTACCATACGGATTAGCCTGCCACATACCTTGAAATCGGGTCCCGTGCAGACTGAGGACTACGGCCTGAAGCTAGCTTGGAGGTACTTTCCTCCAGACGTCATGCAGAAGGCTGAGTCCGTGTACAAACAGCTCCGAGAGAATCGGGCGCCAGTGGCCCCCAGAGTGCTGACAGAGAAGGAGAAGCGGATCAGGGTGCTGAAAGCACTGCCCCACCTGGTGAAGCAGGCTTTGGAGGGAGACATGGATGATGAGGAGTTGGCGGAATACATCGGGAAGCTACAGACGGAGCTTCGCCATCGCATTGTCTCTCGCCCTGATCCAAGTACTGAGCCTCGCTTCGAGCCCAGTACCAAGCCTCACCCGGAACTCGGCACCGAGCCTCACCCTGAGCCCAATATCGAGCCTCGCCCTGAGTCCAGTGCCGAGCGTCACCCTGAGCCGAGCATCGAGCCACGCCCCGAGCCCCGTACCGTACCATGCGTCGTGCCCCGTCCCGTAACGATCGAGGACGTGGTGGATGAGGAGTTCTTGAAGGAGCCTGCATGACTTTGTTCCTTTTTTCTCATCGAAATGGTATTATTTTGTCACCAGCATGGTATTATTTCAATTCTTTCTTTTGTTAAATAGGCCCCAACTATGACAGGTTTAGGGCATGATTTGCAATCACGACTGTGGCTAGCCCCAATTCTACCGATTTGTTATCTCTGTTCATTTCACTGGTGCATTGATGAGGCTGGTGATGAGATACACATCGCCTCTCTTAAATAGATAAGACTTAACTGCCTCTTTTCGGCAGCACGCAATCAACACTGTATTCCCAAAGTTCTCACGCACCGTCTTGTGGTACTTGGGTGGTTAAATGTCATTGCTGGGGTGGACCACCTTTTACCGATGCAAATGATATGCTGCACGGGCTTAGGCATGTCTAGTGAACCATTGGCTCACCGAAACAGAGAACATGCGTGTCTTTCTGTGTTTGCATGATACCTATATAAACATATATATGTCCCCCCTGTAGACACCGTCGAGGAACAAACCGGACACAAAATCGATTCAATGTCAGGGGTATGGTAATAGCGGGTGATTGACCGTACTACCCTTCTCATTATTACCTACTTTGCTTGATAGCACGACCCCTTTCTCATCTCCACTGCCCCTTAATGCCCGCTTAAACGAAGTCCCATGAAAGCAATGCTATGCCCCCGGCAGGGTATGTAAAATTTACTCAAAACGCCCCATGCCCAGTCATGACAAAACGAAAGACAAGGTTTACATTCACGTGAGGACACTCTACTCCCTCCAGATATGGGTATCTCCTAGACTGACCGAGGTGGCCGACGAGTTACTACTAGCACCGGTGTCAACGCGAGACGGAGCAGCGTGCCTCGAGGGACTGCGAAGGGACGACGAAGTGCCCGCCCTTAGCCCTGTCCCCGGCTCATACTCGCGCTCGCTGCCTCGTACGTTAAAGTCGAGGCCGTCACTAGCTTCGGATTCGCTCAGCGGGGGCGGGGGTTCTTGGAAGATCCACGGCTGTTCGAGACTGTGAGGTAGGATTAGCATCCATGTTAGGACCAGGCAGAAGGGGAAAAGAAACAACGTACGGCACGACCAGATTTGGATTGACAAACCGCAGGCCCTTTTCCCTATCCTCGTCCACGGTGCTGCCTCTCCTAATAAACTCTCTCTCCTCCTCTCCAGCACCACCAAAATCTTCGTTCAGGATCGCGTTGCCTCCGAGGTCTTCGCCGCGCTTGATGCTGCGCAGAGATATGAAGCGGGTCAGGGGCTCAAATTTGCGCTTGAACGAGTAGCTGTACCACAAGGTCCCCAGAAGGAGAGGCACGACCAGCAGCGCAACTGTGAAGGCAGAGCGCAGCGCTAGGTACCCTGAGATGGTCAGCTGGAAGACAACCAGGCCCAGCATGATGCGGTAGCAGATCATGCGCCAAGCGCCGCCCGTGGCATGCTGCGGTTGTTCCATAGCGTAGAGGAGCTGGTATTTATATGTGAAGTAGCCGAGCAAGAAGTATGCCAGACCCAGACCGAGGACTAAGAAGCCGCTGGGGAGGACGCTGTAGACCAAACAGAGGATGAAGACCAGCAGGGCTGTAGGCAGGTAGAAGCCGTAGTAGAACATGGGCGGCTCAACCATTTGCGCAAAGTCGCGCGGAGTCTTGGCACCCATCCGGTAGATAGGATAGAGGGCGACGCTCCCAAACTCGAGCAGGCGGAAGGGGAACAGCCCCAGGCCTTGGAGCATAATGAAGTTGGTGTAGAAGACGCTTAGCCCCTCGATCTTTCGTGCCAAGGCGAAAGCAATATAGGTGGTGTCCTTGAGACTGTTTCGTAGGACGTCAAAGATGGATGTGGCGGCGCCAAAGACGGTAAAGATGAGGAAAATGTTGAAGAAGGTAAAGAAGAAGTTCTTGCTGATGGCCGAGAGCGCAACATCGCCTTGGGAGAGCATGCCTTGGTTGTAGGAGAGGTAATCGTAGAGGTATGGGACGGCAACGTTGAGGAGTGATACGACGGCGGTCGGGAGACCTGTCTGGACGAGGGCCTTGGCGATCTCGTGGGTCTTGAGCGACTCGGCAAAGGCTGGGAACACCTTCCTGATGGTACAAATGCTGAGCACCGAAGCCAAGAAGGCTACTGGGACCAACCAGATAACTGACAGGAAGGCGACGAAGATGGTGACGGACCACGACTGTATGCGACGGGTGACGCGCGGCGCATAGGTGTTCCGCCAGACCACGTCAGAAGGCGCCGGAGCCGGCTTGGTGAGCAGTCTCCCAGGATGCGGATCGATAAGGGCCTGGATCGCCATCTGACAGGCTGCAATAGAGTCCATCGTGACAAAGGCGAGATCGGCAGCCTCGTACTTCTTCTTCCTGGCCACATGGATCTTCTCGTCCAGCAAGCGGACCTTTTCCGAGTAATAGTCGATGGCGTCGGTCTTGCGGCTCTGTAGACCGAGGAAGCCATACCAGAACCTGGTCTGGGGGCGAAGTCTCTCGGAGGTCTGGTGGGAAGAGGTGCCTCCGAGTCCCACTAGTTGGTCGTTTTCGCCCGCCTCTTCGTCTCGATCTTCTTCAGTGATGCCACCAAGACCGCGCCCGGCATCGTCGCCATTGCCATTGCCCCCGTCCAAGCCACCCTCGGTGGGCTGCTGAAGCTTCTGCCCAAGGTATACGTTCCACGACTCTTCAAGCTTGGCAAGCACTATCTGGCGCTTGTCCATGAGGTCGTCGAGCTCTTTCCAGTTGCGGCAGAGCGTGACGGTTTCGACCTTGCCGATCTCAAGCTTCTCCACCAGATCCTTGATGCCCTCCTCCGTCCTGAGGTCTTTAGGGATACCCGACACTCGGAAGGTGCGATCGGTAATAGTCGACTGCGTCCCGAGATAGTCCTGGCGCACGCGAATCACCCTGAAGGTCTCCTTGTTTGTGAAGTAGAGCGTGAGCCCCGTGAAGAAGTAGGTGAAGACGAGGTACGACCAGAGGTAGCCCTTGTCGTAGTCGAAGCTGTTGTCGGGGCCACGTTCGTCCGGAGGGTCCGACTCGTTGAAAGCTCTTGCTAGGTCGTAGTCGCTAGATGTGGCATACTGGCGAAAGAGGGTGAAGCCGGCCGAGACAGAGGTGCCGTTTGGAGGAGGCGGGCCCTCGTCGACGAAGCGCCGGTTAATGGGCTCGAGCACGACGGCGGCGAAGAAGAACATGATGGCAAACAGCTTTATGGACATCTTGAAGAAGTTGAGGAAGACGAAGGCGTCGAGCCCGGCTGACGCGAGGACCTGCTGCTCGGTGACCTGGTAGAGGGTGGGGATCCAGCCGAAGAAAGTGTCGGGAAGGGAGGGGAGGCCAATGGCCGGGTCGGCATGGCGCCTTCGAGCGGCGTAGAGGGACTTCCATCGCGGGCGGAGAGTCTGCGCAGCGCAAAAGAAGGAGGCTAGTTATCAGTACAGGTACGCGTCGAGGGCGAGAGGAAGAGGAGAGGGAAATGGAGAGAAGGGGGAAAGAAAGAGAGAAAAAGAGAAAGAAAGGAAAAGCTCACGCAAAAGGCCAAAAAGGCCGAGAGGCCCAGGGCGAGCGAGATGACCAGCTGGACCTGGGTGTCCTTCGCCCCTGGCCCGACCCAGTCGTCCCCGCTGCACTTGTCCTTGTCCTTGTCGTTATCTTTGAATACGTCCATTATTATTGTGGTTGTCGGCCGCAATCAGCAGCGAGCTTGGACTGGCTCGTTCTGCGCGTGAGGGCTGGCGAGCTGAGTGGCGCCGTTGACATTGGACGCTGCTAGTTTGGTGTTGAATGTCGGAGAGCGACGACAAGTCCACCGAGGCAAGCTTAGCTTCCAGTTTCAGGCTGCCAAGGTCCCCAGAAAGCTCCTCCCGCCCACTACAGCGCCCAGATGCGTGGTGACGTGACCTCGATCCACTTGCCCACCCGAACAGTGCCAGCCCAAGAGCGGCATGGCGGCACGTGCGTATTATTTTCTGGGCTCTGGAGCCTAGGATTGGGAACTCGGCGGCCGGGAACCGAGAGAGGTGCTTCACTTACTTGGTGGCCAAAAGAGGTGGTGACATCCTTGAAGATTCTTTTGAAATAACTACTCTCCTTGATTAAGGAAATGTTTGCTTGAAAATACCCATCCATGTACGTGATCAATGGATTTTCTTTTTGCCACGTTTGCCGGCAAGATTACGGCATGTGAGGCCACTAACACCATTGGCAGGCAGATAGGTGTATGCCCGATGCTACACTATCTGATTTCCATGGCAGACGGCAGACGGCAGACGGCAGACGGCAGACAGGGGCCAGGGGCAGCACCAAGATTTGACAACAGGACTCAAGGAGCAGAAAACAATCCCCAAACGTCATATAAACAGGCCCCAGCCTTTTTGTTCGAATTTACTTTCTTATCTCTAACTACGACAAATCGATAAAAGGTCGGTTACTGCTTGCCGAGGATACAAGGTGTCACAGACACAGGAGACAGGCAAGACAGGCAAGACAGGGAGGGAGGGGCACTGCCACACCCTAGGGCCAAGCCTCGCCACATTTGATCTAGAGAAAGACTTGGCACAACAAGAAGCTCCCGCTCTGACGCCGTTTACACAGGAAGTCAAACAATAATATGGCCATAGCCTCCATCCAACTGCTGATCCCTCGAGAGGCAACCGACAATCTGCAATCTGCAAATGTCTGCTCCCCGAGGCTCCAACACAGTGTGTGTCCCTCGGGCACTGGCAAGGTTGCCGCTATGAGTGATGCTTGTAACACGTCGCCTCCATTCGTCATCGTCAACGTCTTCGTCCAATCTAGCGCCACACCTGCTGGGTTACTGGGCATGTATGTACAGTACCACTTCTTGCACTTTCCACAGCGAGGCTCACTTGGGCAGCTTTTTCGACCCATCTTTTGTGCGAGGTCATTGGGTGCCTGCCATGTGTCAAAGTGCCCGGCTGTTCCCAGCAGCCACGCGGCGAGGCGTAAGGCCAAGGCCAGGCCATCGTCCAAGGCCGATGTGCAGGTCGTGTTTATCAACTCTTTGTTGCCCCGCTGTTGAGAGCTGTCGAGAGAAGGCTCCCTCACCCCTCCCTCACCCCTTCCCTCCTACGGGATTTATTATCTCTCCCACTGCAAGGTTGTGGTCTCTGCTGCATTCTCCGTCGTACATACCACATTCTTGCCCTGGAATACCTCACCTAAACCCCTCTGCACGACCATGACAATGACATCGTCGCTCGACTCGGCTCTGGACGCCCAGGAGCTCGCCGGCGACCAGCGCGCCCTCCTAGACCTGATCGAGAAGCTCCAGTATGCCCAGCTCGACAATGTCAAGCTACCGCAAATTGTCGTCGTTGGCGACCAGTCGGCTGGCAAGAGCTCCGTGCTCGAAGCCATCACCGGTACCCCTTTCCCTCGAGATGCCGGCGCCTGCACCAGATTCGCGACCGAGATCAGGCTGCGGAGAGCGCCCCATTCAAGTATCAACGTGTCCATCATCCCGGACAAGAATCGGAACTTCAAAGACCAGGAGCGGCTGAGGCAGTTTGGAGGCATGGTCGATACCAACATGCCCTTCGAGAACCTGATGAGAGCGGCAGTGGACCTCATCGCCCCCAAGAACATCCCAGGCCGTTTTGCTGCTCGAGATATTCTGGTGGTAGAGAAGCGTGGCCCCGACATGCCGTTGCTGACACTGGTCGATCTCCCGGGCCTGGTGCGGAATGCGAACAACGACCAGTCACACGAGGACATCAAGACGATCGAATCGCTCTCAGACCGCTACATGAAGAGCTCCCGCACCATCATCCTCGCGGTCGTCGGAGGCAACTCTGACTACGTGCAAGCGCCCATCCTAACCAAGGCCCAGCAATTCGACCCTAACGGATCGAGAACGATCGGGGTCCTGACGAAGCCCGATCTCACAGAATCCATCGGGCTCGAAGACAAGTTCATAGAGCTGGTCAAGAACAAGGACAAGAGAAATGACTTCCGTCTGGGCTGGTATGTTTTGCTGAATCCGGGCCCGCGAGACCAGGGCCAGCCGTGGCCCGACGCCGCCGAGCGCCGACGGGCTGAGGACGAGTTCTTCGATAGGGGTAAATGGAGCTCAGTACCACCGTCGCAGCGGGGAGCGGGTGCCCTGATGCAAAAGCTCAGCATACAACTTCAACGCCACATCGGAAAGCATGTCAAGATCCTGCGCAAGCAGATCCAAAAGGCCCTTGACGACTGCGAAGCTGAGCTGAAATCTCTTGGGACTGGCAAAGACACGCCCCAAGAGATGCGAATAGAGCTCGTCGAGCTGTTTTCTGCCTCCAAAGAGCTTGTCATCCCCGCTGTCTACGGTTTTTACAAGAACCCTCCTAAGAAGAACTTCTTCCGGGTGACGGCAGATCCCAGGGGCACGCCTGCTCAGAATCTCCGGGCCCGCGCCACTGAGGAGAACGACCGTTTCGCCATGAAGGTCAGGGCACATGGTCGCAAGTTCAACTTCAATGCTCCGACTGGGCGGTCACCCATCGAAGAGCCGCCAGCAGCTGGCGCCAAGCGCGACTTTGTACACCAAGAGGTGGAAATGCTGCTGAGACAAATTCGAGGCTCCGAGTTCCCCATGGACCCCAAGCCCCGGGCTGTCTACATGCTTTTCCAGTCTTTCGCCGAGTACTGGCCCAAGTTTGCTCAGGAGCACAAGGACAACCTCGGCGTTGTCTGCAACGAGTTCCTCGGCGAGCTGATTGCGTATGGGTTCCCTAAGCGCATGCGAGAGCCTCTTCGCCGGCACTTCTTGGACCCGCAGATGAAGGCGCTGATGGCCAAGGCCCAGCAAGAGCTAGATCTTCTGACACAAGACATGAACCTGGAAGTCCAGCCATACGATCCAGAATACGAGGAGCGCCTGCGAAACTGGCAGGCCGAAGTCTCCAAAGAGGGTGCTAGGTTTTCGGAAGCCGAGGAGGTTTTGGAAAAGATGCTCATCTACTACGAGCTGTCCTCCAAGAGCTTCATCAGGAACACCATCACACAGGTCGTGGAACGTCATCTGATGCAGGGAATGTACAGCATCTTCAACTCGGTAGCCGTGCTGAGCATGAGCGACGAGATCATCGAAGCAATCGCCGCCGAGAACAAGGAGACCAGAGATCGACGACAGGCTCTGAAGGTACAGAAGAAGGCCATCGAGGAGGCCAAGGATATTTGCGCCAGCCTTGCTATGCGAAAGGAGCTGAGGGTGGTAAGTAACCCCATCCATGTACCCAAGGTGCGCCGCTTACACATTCGACAGCAAATCGACGACGAAGACAACACACCAGACACTTCGGACGACGAGGGATTTAATGCCGCCGAGAAGACACCAAACACGCCGAGACAGCTTAGCAGCCAACCCGCTAAACAGCAGCGACGATCAGCGAGGCAATCTGTTGTCGAGGAAGCGCCGCTGAGTGTGGGCAGAGATGGGAGAACCGGATACCCACCACCCGTCACCCCGACTGTCGAGACAGGTGCCTATACGGTGCCCAGGCTCGAGACATCGGTTGCTCCGGATAATGTGGTTGATGGCCGCTACTCTTCTTCTGCTTCGAGGTCTCCGCAGATGGCGCCCCCCCCTCCTCCGCGCCCGGACAAGGTTCCGAGTCGGTCAGAAGAGGCCAGCCAGGGCCAGAACCCGTCATACCCACAAACGCCGCCTCGCTCCGCGCCACGGGCAAACCAGGAGCCTGGTCCGGAACATTACTACGCTAATGGCTCTAATGGGTACGCCAGCAACATCAACAACCTTTACATGCCCGAGTCACGGGAATCACGGCCGTATGCTTCGGCAAACCTCGACCCGGCAGACTACGACAAGACGAACTCTAGGCGACAACCTTCCCTGAGAAAGATTATCGGACGTAGTTGAGCCTCCCATCGCATTTGACCCAATGGTTTGGATAGGCAGCGGGGGCACGAGACACTACTCTGAAATCGGACACTACCCTCTTACCTGATGTCGCAGATCCGTTAGCCTCCCCCGTTCAACCTTGGTGTCATCCGAGTCTCCTAGTAGCCTGCGGCGAACGATTTACGCCAACCCGCTCGCTTCCAAATTTATCACCCATCGTACACCATTATAGCGGCTTTTGTGCCACAAGGTCTCAGCCTCCCCAGGACGATCGTGTCACCAGCTCGTTGGGAAACAGCGTTCCTGGTCTAGATCTTGTCCTTTTCAGTATGGGCATGAGCAGGAGGACCTAATCTCTCTGTAATTTCCGTGCCCTTTACAGCTTCCCCTTAGTATTCTATCGTTTGGACATTGGACCGGACAGATTGGGGTTGTCTTGTTTTCACGAACCCCTATTCTAATGTCTTGGCAAATCCAAACGCCGCCCCATTATCAAGTCTCAATGCGATCACGCTTCGTAATCCCAATACAATCACCTATTCCATAATTCTTCTTGTTCTGTATTGGAAATTCGCTGGTGAAATAAGTCATCTAATGTTTTCTTTGTGTCAGGTATACCGTGCCGTGTCATAGCGAAGTCAGTGGTGAACCCAAGGAACATTGAACTAAAAAGTGCAGCCAGCCTGTGTGACACCTCGACATGGCGGATCCAATTACCGTGCAAGGCTCGAACACTTGACACCTTCATCTCGCATCGACATGAACGGCAGAACGGGTCCTAGCGTTGCACGAAGCGCCAATATCTCCGAGACAGAGCGTATGTTTGGACGCTATCCGGTCCCTGGCTATTATTCTACGGACGAGACAACCACCTACCTCTCGAGGCAACTCCGGCAACCGCTCACTTTCACAATCCGGAGCGAACAACCTCTACCTTAAGGTAATCATGGCTTGGCATTGTGTGGCGGATCTCAGCTTCCAGTTTCCATCATCGGAGTCGCCGCAGTTCAGGGGCCTGTTCTCCATTTGAGGTGGAAGAGCGGCGGCACGTTCAGTTTCTGTTGGCAGTATATATATCGGCTCATACTTGCTGGATGACTGGACTCTTTTTTCCTCTCATCATTGCAAACATCACGGGTTCTCTCTTCACTGTCTATTTCCCCGCCGACATACAGTCTTTGCAGCTTTTCGCCGCTGCCCTAAACCAGCTCGACCCGGTTAAAGCCCAAGTTCCAGATTCCTTTCCGCGACAAAAGCCATGTTGTCTTTGCTCAAGGCTGTACTTTTCTTGCTCCTCGCCCTCGAGAACTGGGCCGATGCGAGCCCTTCCAATACCCCGTCCAGATTCGGCAAATCGGTGCCTATCCCGAACCAGTACATCGTTCAATATCATGACCACGTCAACGTGACTGCTCGCCAGAACCATTTGTCACAGTTTCACGCTCACTCCAAGTCGCGCAAGTTCCGAGGCGTGACCAAACACTTCAATATTGGCTCCTTCTCGGGCTTTCACGGCGAACTGTCCCCTGCTGATATCCAACAGCTCAGAGGCTCGAAGCTCGTATGATCCCCCCCGCCTCAACTCCGAGATATATGTACCTGCTTGGGGACTTACACAAAATAATCGCACATGCAGATCAAGAGCATCCAGGAGGATGCCATAATCCACGTTGCCTCTCCCACGTACTCTCACAAACGCAACCTGCAGGCTCGAAATGACAGTAGCCCACCTCACCCAGTCTGGGCAGCAGGGCTCAGCAACATCCACAGCGTTGCAATCCCCGGCAGCTGGGGGCAGGGACGCATCTCTCACCACAACCTAGGACCCAAGAACTTTGTCTACGAGACCGATCCGACAACCGTGTACATCATAGACTCTGGGATCCTGGTAACCCACGACGAGTTCCGCGGCGCAACCCCTTCGGACCCCGTGCGTGCTATCATCGGCTTCAACTTTGCCCCTCCCAACAGCGACGACCCGGCTGAAGGCGACAACGACGGCCTCGGCCACGGCACACACGTTGCCGGGATCGTCGGCGGCCTTACCTACGGCATCGCGCCCAGATGCCACCTCGTCGCGCTCAAGATCTTCAACGGCAAAGGCGAGGGCACCTGGAGCGGCGTGCTCTCCGCGATCGAGTGGGCATCCAACCACACCGACCAAAACAAACTCCGCGGCAAGACTGTCATCAACATGTCCCTCGGCAGCGATGACCTCTTCACGCCCGTCAACGACGCCATCACCCAGGCCGCCCAGCAGCACAACATCACTGTCGTCGTCGCCGCAGGGAACAGCGACCTCGACGCCAATAAAACCTCCCCCGCAAGCTGTCCAGACGCCATCACCGTCGGCTCCATCAACGACGCTGACGAGAAATCCGACTTCAGCAACTGGGGCCCGGCCGTGACGCTGTTCGCTCCGGGCGAGGGCATCACCTCGGCGTTCAACTCGGGTGACGACGAGACGGCCGTCCTGACGGGGACCAGCATGGCGTCGCCGCACGTCGCGGGGCTGGCGGCATACTTTATGGGCTTGTACGGCACGCATTCGGCGGGCCAGATGAAGACGCGCATCCTGCAGAACGCGACGCCGAACAAGCTCACCAACGATCTCAAGGGGAGCCCGAACCTCATTGCGTTTAATGGGAATCCCGAAGAGCCGTGAAGAAGGGTTTATACCATCGCAGTCTCGGATGGGGAAAGGAGTAGAAGGTAGGTAAGTAGGTAAGTAGGTAGGTAGGTAAGTAGGTAAGTAGGTAGGTAGGTAAGTAGGAGGGCGGGCGAGGGTGATTATTTACATTATCCTGGGTCTTTGCTGCGCAGGAATGGTGCCAGCCCATGTCATTTCAATATCTGGGGCAAGGGGGGTGATATTTCTTGGATCATAGACAATTTTCTTTCGTGTCTCTTTTTCGTTCTGGCTTTTCTGAAATGGATATGGACATTTTCCTTATTCGAAATCCACCATTGTTGAAGTGAAGGTGCCTTAATGATGATGACGAACAGTTTGCAATGAAGAGGGAAGAAAAAGCCCTTCAAGTAAGAAACAGCTCAAGCGTGGTTCGTCGTTCTTCTGCTGTACAGCCTCGTTTCTACACCTGTTCAGGGGTGGACGGGGGAGCCACGTACTTTGTGTCGCAAAACAAACATCTCCATGCCCGACATAACCCATATGTCTAAGACGAGTATTGAAAGGAGAAGAAGGTTACATTGAGTGGGACGCAGCCAAGCAGCTGCAAGTCTATAGGTATATCTAGCAGGTAATAATTGCTGTCTGTATCGTGCCATTGCCGAAGAGGAGGAGGGTCTGCTCGTTGCCGTCACAAGTGTCTTCAACGCCAGACGCCACAAAAAGGAAACAAAGCTCATCTACCTGAACGCCAAAAGCCCAGCCGGCTGAAACTCAAGTTGTACCACCCCAAAGACCGAATAAGAGCATCAAATGCGCACTGGAACCGAATTCCTCTTGGCAAGGATATGCCCATCGTGGCCATTAACCAGCGAGTTCTTGCACGGCGCACGGCGAATAAAGTCGTCCAGGTTGCGCAAGGTGCACTCCGAAATCTCGGTTAGGGCCTCCTCGGTGAAGAAGGCCTGGTGGCCGCAGACGAGCACGTTGGGGAAGGTCATGAGCCGCATAAGCTCGTCGTCCTCGATGATGTCGTCGCTGTGGTCCGTGTAGAACAGCTGGCCCTCGGCCTCGTACACGTCGAGCGCCAGCCCGCCGAGGTGCCGGCTCTTCAGCGCGGCGATCACGCTCTTGGTGTGGATCAGTCCGCCCCGCGATGTGTTGACCAGCATGGCCCCCTTCTTCATCTGCTGCAGCGACTTGTCGTTGATGATGTGCCGCGTCCCATCCGTCAGGGGGCAGTGGAGGCTGACAAAGTCGCTCTGCCCGAGGAGGGACTCGAGGGGTACGTATTCGCCGAACTCGAGGAACGCGTTGTTGGGATAAGGGTCGAACGCTACCAGCCGGCACCCGAACCCTTGGAGGATGCGCGCGAGCGCCAGCCCGATCTTGCCGATGCCCACGATGCCCACCGTCTTGCCGCGGAGTGTCTTGCCAAGCAGCCCGTCCAGGTTGAAGTTGCCCTCGCGAACGCGGTTGTAGGCTCGGTGGGTGTTGCGATTCAGGGTCTGGAGCAGCGCCACGGCGAACTCGGCGACAGCTTCGGGGGAGTAGGAGGGCACGTTGGCGACGAAGATGCCCAGGTGTTCGGCCGCCTTAAGGTCGACATTGTTGTAGCCTGCGCACCGCAGCAGCACCGCGTATACGCCCAGACGCTTCAGCTCGGCAAGCACAGGCTCGCTAACGGTGTCGTTGACAAACACACAGACCGCGTCGGCGCCATGCGCGAGGGAAACGGTGTCGGGCGAGAGGGAGAAGTCGTGGAAGATGAGTTCGACGTGGTGGTGTATTTGGTGGGACGCCAATGGGGCCGACTGGACGCGCGTGAGGAACAGCTTGTCGTAGGGCTTCGCACTGAAGACGGCGAGCTTCATGGCAGGCGAGTTGGGTCGGGTTTTGGCTCGAAACAGGCGAGCGGATTGGCGGGCTCTTTGGGGGGAGGTACGGATAGTAGCAGATAGGATCTCGCAAGAGTTGGATGGAGGAGGATGTGAGGGAGTACACTGTCGTGGTTTTCGAGACGAACAAAGAATGGTGCCTGGGAAATAGGGTAAAGGTAAAGAGGAGGCTGACGTCGAGAAGACTGCGGCCCAGAATCAAGGCACCTTTGCGTTTCCCTTCCCTCCCCCCTCCAACAAGGCTGAGCCTCCATCCTGCCTGCCACGGCGCCAAGGCCTCTCCTGCAGGGCGGGGTTAAATTGCCAAGCAAGGCAAGACGCCTTGTGTATCAGCTCGTCTTTGGGGCCTGTGGGGGGGAGACATGACGGGCGCTTCAGTGGCACAAGAGACGAAACCACCCCACGTAGATTTTTGACCATGACAACAGGAGACAAAATATGGAAAGATGGTTTCAAAACTTCCTTGTTGAGAACCAGCTGCTAACCTACATAGATCCGAAGTACTACCCATACTCCATCGGACCCTTATAGGGCTGAAAGACCCGCCAGTTTGCAGTAGCGAGCGGTTGTGCGGGAGCGGACCGCTGGGGGAACCCTGCAGTGCTACTGAGTGCCTACCAAAGCGTAATCCCGGTGGGGATACTTGGGGCGCAAAAGTTCCAGGGGTATGGTTGACATTGGCGCCAGTCACCCCTCTTCTTGCTTTTGGGCACGAGCCTTCTCCATGTCGCCTCAAACACCCCTGTTTCCCGTCATATCCACGATTTTGCGGGCGAGATTCCTTGCTAGTTTCGCAGTATGGCCCTCCATGAACTACTTCACTGCTGCGCAGAAAATGCGGTCGGGCCAGAGTATCCCCTTCGCGAGGTGCTCGGGGAAGCTAAGCCAGTGTTCCCGACCCAAAGGGCGCCATCGAGGACTTGAACTTTAGGCAAAAGTAGCGAAAAAGCACGGTGATACCGCGGGGTGCGGGCCCATGGGTCCTCAAACAATCGACCTTGAGGTTTACTGTCTTGTCCTTCAAAAACTCAGCATTGCCGTCATCTTGTTTGGCTTTTTTTCTTATCAAGTCACGAGGCGGGTCAGGCGGCGGCCTAGTAATGGCTCGACTGCTGCTGAGGCTCAAAGGTTTATTAGCAGGTAGGTACGGATATAAAGATTATATGAAAGGGTTCGCATCGTCATCCTCGTTGCCGTTATCCGTGGGAGGCTTATCTTTATAGGGGATGCTGAGGACAATAGGTACCCTTCAGCCACAAGTGAACGCCAATCGAACCCTCATCTTCATATTGTTACGCTCCATTCTTAGGGGTATCTTGGTCATTTTGTCCCCATCGAGCACAAGGGACTCGACGGCCCCAGTCAAAGTCTCCAATCATCGAATCATCCCAGGGCGCCGACGTGCCTTGTCGGCCATCAACAAGAACGATCCCGCCCATGGTGGTTGGAGCTTTGGCGTTTTCCTTCCCGGGAGAGGATCGTTTTGGGTTTTGGTTATGATGAGGGTGGCCTGCCGTGACGCAAATACAATGGGTATCGCTAATGAACTTGGTCGTTGATACAGTAGATCTATATCTATATGACGAGCTTGCCCTTGGAAAGAGTCTGTGGCGTTGACCACCACATCGTGGCAACCGCTATGGCTTTGAGCGAAGACTTTTCGGATTAATGATGGATCTTCAATACCGGCCGTGAAACCTTAGATGGTGATGGCGAACTTTTTCAGACGTGGTGCTCCGTTGTGTTTTCCCTCTTTCTTCTTTTCGTCACTCATCAACACACGGGTCGTCGACTCCACGGCCGTGCCCAAAGCCACTCCTCTCTCTTCTCGTGCGTCTTGTGCTCAACTTCATCGTCACGATCAAAGCCTAACATCTTCTGGGGCCTTGACCCGGCTTCCAGGCGCTCGTGACGACGACGTTTCCTCCTGTTTCCATCTCGGCTCTTCATCTCCCGTGTCTACAAGCGAAACGTCCAGTCTGTGCATGTCAACTCAGTCTATGACACTTAGTTCATCCGGCTCTGCTTCACATGATTCAGACCACTCCGCTGCGTCAACTGTATTTTTAAACACCCCGTAAGCTCTTTCGCCGAGAAAGCCCAAGCCACAAACCTCGCGAGACCTGGGCCGACTTGTCTGGATTACGACTTCCGCCAGAGGCCAGTACCGCATCCCACCAATGGAGACACACAAAATAATCATCGGTGAGGCAGCCGCAAAATTGACGGCCCTTCGAGACCTCAACCCGATCCTTGCCCGTGATGTGTTTCGACTCTGTCGATCGGCGTGTTGGGTAATTAGTACCATCATGCTACGGAACGCTACCGACTCACGATTTACCCCGTCAGCAACTTGTTCGTCATTGGCTTGTCAAATATGGGACATGCTCTTCTATGACCAAGACTCGTTAATTCAGATCTACGTTCGAATATGTCATCCTTTCATCACTGATTATCTTCGCCAGTTTTATGAACATATTTTGTCTTTTTGTCAGGTGAGGGACTTGATGAAAGGCAAAGGGACAACTACTACATCATTTACAGAGCGTCCAATCCATCTCAGAGCAAGATTTGGCTTCTGGAATTTCTGGTGAAACTTGATAGGCAGACCCTGTTGTCACTTGAGACTTCCGCACGTCATGAAGACGCAGTGGATACTTTTCAAGATGGAGACTTGCCCCATCTTGTTCTTAAGGGTGCCTATATCGACGACATTGCTCGGCTTGTCGAAGGCGGCTTGTCATTTGCGGTCGAGACAAGTTTTCGCTCTTTGAATTCGACGAGCAAGTCACCTAGAGACGCGAAGTGTGACATCGCGCCGTGCTGGTAGAATAGTTAATGTGAGCTTTTGCTGTGTCCTGCAATGACCACGAGAGAGTCGTGCCCTCAAGTTTGGTTCTTTAGTCTAGTGATTGGCTTTCAGTAGCCAGGTAGTAGCTATATTCCGACCATGTCTCTTGATCCATCTTATAACTTGCTCGACACCATGAACCATGTTTTCCGGAGGGCATTCGCTCTAGGCAATCGGCTCGCCGCTGGCATCCAGGAAAAACCGATGCCATCGTCCGCCAGTTGTTCACTCCGCTTCTTTTCGCCGGTCGTGTCAACGTCACGAGGTACAAGGTGAATAGCCATGATGATGTAATTAAAGGTTGATATCGAAAGAAATGACAGACGGGCGGGCTCGTGGGCTTTCAGTCGGTTCGTCAGAGGTAAAAACCTGGGGCTCGCGTCGAAAGGTGTCGTTTCCGATGTGAATTCTATCTTCGTAATTGATTAATCTAAATCCTACGCGTTCTCGTCCTAGTCTCTATTCAGCAGTCAGCACCCGTTATATAGCGTCATTGTACTTCCTTGTCGTGGTAGCGAGTCTGGTTGGTTGGGGATTTTCGCCGCCTTCTTGGTTATGCCCTGGTGTTTGGGAGCAACGCGCTGGAATTATCGAGATAGTTTGGAACTTCGAGTTTGGGAAGGAAACACGTACTTACTACACACGTCGCAGCCTTAATTCTAGGAGAGTGACAGCGGAAGAGTGATTGATTCTACGCGTCCGTTGGCGGGCACGCAGGGAATGGGGCGCGTGGCAACCGCCTCACTTGGATCCGGTCTGCTTCCCAAACGCGCAGTAGCAAACAGGTTCGCTCGCGAGCACTCGCAGTGTGACCCGGGAGACTGTTGATCAAGAGTTATCGATGAACTCACGAATAAAGGAACACACGGGATTCTTCCGCATGAAATCACAGCCACTATAGCGCGTCAAGGCAAGCAAGCAAGCGTGCAACGACACGCGGCGAAGGGACTCGGCAGCACGGCGCGATCATCGTGGAAGTCACTGTGGGAGCGGCTACAGCGCAGCCCCCAAGGTCGATGACCATCATCATTGCCAAAACACCAAGATATCTTTCTCCAAGATACCAAGATATCTTCTCCATGGCACCACTAAAGCAGTGCTCATAGTGAAAAAGAAAAAAACAGATGATGATTCGAGCAAGCTCGATTGGGGTACAAAAATTCTACTTTGTGGTGCAGTAAGGCCACAAAATAAGTGTGCTCTCCTAGATCAGAGAACTTAGGATATGAGCAAACCTGGAATGTTAGCAAACAACCACAAGGGAAGGAGCACATACCGAGGTCTGAAGAAGAAAAGAAGAAGAAGAGAGGAAGTCTAGGGAGTCCGAACGATGTTTATATACACCACTAGGTTGGTCTGTGCACAAATACTCTTTTTCGGTGGCCAGAGCGTCTAGGTCAACTGTGGGCCGGAGGCGAAGAGGGGAAGGGAGGTACACGAGCAGCGGAGGTGACAAACAGGAGGCAGGTTGTGGTTGGGGGGGGGGGGGGGGGGAAGGAAGTCACGCGAGCAACAGAGGTGACTGACAGGGGTACATTAGGCCGGGTAGGCGGTGAGTTTTCACAGTCAGGTCTATTTCAGTCGCCTTCAGCACGTCCACCGCTCAGGAAACACAGAATGCGTAAGAGCATGAAGATTTCCTCCAAGCATAACGTCGTTTCAAGCAAATCCCGCATGATATCCAAGAAGAAAGAGAAGAAGGACACAGGCATGGACTAATTAGAGCCATAAGTTTCGGCAGTACATCAGCTTGAATCGGCAGAAATCTGGCCAGAAAGGCCATGAGCTGGGTGATTTAGACCGAGAGACAGAGCACAAAGATCCAGTGATGGCAGTAGAGAAAAGCAGAAAAAGTTTTTGCTCGTCAACTCGACCACGGCAGAGTAAACATCAAAATCCTGTTTTCTTAAGGCACTCATAAAGTTGTGATCATGGTGGAACATATGCAAGCCTTGAAGATGCAAGCCTTGAATCGTGTTACCTGTCGTTGGGGGAGCACCAGAGCCATCGTCGCAAACTGGCATGAGATAGAACGTAGCCTATTCTTGGGCGAGATCTTCGCGTCGTTGAACAACTAGACGAGTGGCAGATCACCGTGACCGCACTCTTGCAGAGAAAACGCGTGAAAAGACGTGTGAGCTAGGCAGATAAACTATCGGGTCTTGTAAAGTGTCGAGATCTTCTTGTTCATGGAGTCACTGAAGTAGCGAACACTCTCGTGGCAGTTTGACACCTAGCACATAGGGTTCAAAAGAGGCCGATCACCACAGTGATCGCAGGGAAGAAAACTCATGGGTACGGCGCATATCAAGAGTTCTAGCCCGCGGAAGAATGTCTTCCATCGTGACTTGGTGTGGCTTGCCTCCTCTGGATTTTGCGGCAGCCCATTACAGTGATCCCGAGGAACACGCCGGAGAGACAAAGGCGAGAGGACATGTAGAACACCATAACTCCTTGAATGCTGGGATTCTCTCGCCAATAAAGTCACTGAAATGGCGAACATGTCCAAACAAAGGTTCCTGACAGTTTGGGCCCGGTCGAGAGAGCTAACAAGGCAACAGACCATCACCAACAGCACAGGATGGCAAGTGGGAATCGGACCATCGCGATTCTCCAAATTTTAAGAACCGTTTCCATGTAATTTATTAATTAATTAGCTACATGTCAGTGACGACCAGTAGACAAACGCAGGCAATTCACGCGTTGCGCTGACAAGGAGAGCCTCCCAGGCGTCCTGATCACAGAAACAACACCAACCTTTTCCAAAGACATCGTGAGCTAACATTAGGCAGGCAGAAAGATCACCACGTGAACGAAGAGCCTGTAATGTGTTTTCATGCAGTCTAAGGTATGAAGTTTCATTCAAGCCCATTTCTGCGGTTAAATTTGAAACCCTGCGACTCATTTCATACTGGAAGACCACACGCCGAGGCAATCAACGTTGAGATCGTCAATGACTTTGAAAATTGAACATGAATATTTACCTAAAACTCCACGAACGTCCCTCCACCAACCCCCTTCTTTTCACGCCCGGCTGTACACCCCGTCAATGGTGTAATCCTTCTTAGGGCCTCTAACCGTGTACGCCAGCCTCCAGTCCCTTAAATTGATCGCCTCAAAGTTGAAGTTGTAGCTGACGTCATAGAAGTCATCGATACAGAGATGCCCAGCCGTTGCGCGCCAGCCTTTCCCCTCGTCCTTCTCCACGCCAGCCTCCTCGGGCGCCTGAAACTCGACCTGATGAAAGAGATAGTCGGCTTTCATCTGGTCGTCGGTTTTCACGAACCACACGCTCAGCTTGTCCTTGGCCTCGCTGTACCGCCAGACATAGCGCCTCGTCGCTCGGAACGTCAAGCCATTTGACGCTTTGAAATCGCCCTCCTCGATGTACAAATACTCAAGTCCTTGATCAGTCCCAGCTTTCTCCAGAGCATCAAACTCGGATTCACGCCCGTCCCTGGTCCCATCTCTGAGCAGGAATTTTGCCGTCCCGCTAAAGTGTCCGCTTGGGTGGCTGGGAAGCCGGCTGGTCAGGTCGCGCTCCAGCTTCCACTCGCCGAGCAGAGATCGGAAAACAGCCTTGGCGACAAACTTGCCGTGCGCCAAGCCGGCCCAGGCGGTGATCTCAGTCTGCTTCAGGGACTTGGTGACTTCGGCCTGCTGGAGTTCGCTGAGAGTCTTGGCCGCATACCGAGCAGGGGTCAGGATGTCCATCTCCTTGTCCGCCGGCGGCAGTGTTGGCATCTTGCCTAAATGAGGCGAGCGCTTCAGCTCCAGGGCGGTAGCAAACTCCTGCATGAGCCAAGGGTAGTCGCCCATGGGAAACTGGGATGCTCTTGGGTCGGTCCGGAGACTGAGAGTTCGGGCGATTGAGGTGTCTTGGTTCAGGGCGGAGCGCAGGGCTGATGGTAAAGACGAAGATGACGGTCCGCCAACTGTCCATAAAGCTGTGAGGAAGCGGGCCTGCATTTCCATCACGCCCCAGTATGGCGAGCGGTAGAACCCGACAAAGCCGAGGTTTGGAACTGCAGGGTGATGTGTGCTATGAAAGGCAAGAGCGAGCGTGTTGTTCAGGTCAGAGGGGCACACAGACAGAGTCTGTCGAACGGAAGCAGGCAGGAACGAGATGGATGCGTTTGCTTCGAACCCTGTTGCGAGAACCACGGCAGCAATATCACTGATTCGCTCGTTGGACGGGGAGACTGTGGCCTCCTGGCCGAAAAGAGACTCAAGCTTGCCGCAGGAAACAGATATGAGACCTGATCGAACGAAATCCATGTAATAGTCACTGACAGCGAGATAGGGCGGGCTGCTGGTTTCGTCCTTTGTGATGGCGACAGCTGGCGAGAAGGTGGACTGGTCTGTGCCAACCACGGCCTGATAGATGGAATGGACAATCTTGGCTGCGTCGATGGCGATGTGCCCTTGTGAGTTAGTCAGGGGCTGCGGCCTGTTAGCGATGTTGTAGGAGCACAGATCTATTGGCAGGAATGGAGGAGCAGGAGCCGCAGGCTACAGCAGACACACACACAACAGTTAGCTGACTGAAGCCACTTTGATCTTTTGAGTCTGATTCTTGCCTTTGGAGACGTATACAAGGGAAAGACCCAAACAGGTCTGTGTGTAATATGGTGCAACGAGTATTTCTCGGGATTCAATATGGGACTTGGACCAGGCGAGTGACGGGCGGAGGAGAGGTGCGATGCAATGGTGCCCACAATCTCGACTCCTGACATCTGACCGCCAACAACGAGGATCTTGCTGCCTTTGCCGTCCGTCTTGTTGAGCAGGCCAGGGAGATCCCGGTACTGGCTGCTGTGAACGATGGGGACATGTTGGAGCTGCGATGACACCACGGCAGGAATGACTGGCTTTCCGAAGAATCCAGAAGCAACCAGGAGATAATCAAACGTGTGCTCTTCCGCCTCTCCAAGATTATCAGCAGACCGAGTCTGGACTTTCCATCGGGGCCCTGACTGAGCCTCGGAGTTGCCGACAGAGGTAGGCAGTAGCAGCTCTGCTTTCTCAACTCGCTTTCCTAGGTTGAGAGTGGCCCCTTGGCAGTAGGTCGCGAAATACCGCTCCAGATAACGGCCAACCTGCCAGGCCCGGGGGATCTCGGGGACACCCTCTTCTTCCCATGCCAAGTCGCTAAACTGGACGGTATGCTTGCTCTGATTTGCTACCATGAGCGGATGGAGCAGGCCATGTCCGTCATCTTTACGTGATGGCCACAGCCCGCCAACGCGGGGCTGGGAGTCGAAGATGGCCACATCAAAAGTCCCGCTTGGGACGTCGTGGAGCAGCGACTTGGCAGCCACGAGGCCGGAAGGACCGGCGCCTAGGTCATATGAGATTAGATCGTGTGCCACGAGGGAGAGGGAAAGGAAAGAAGCCACACCCACCGACGATGCAGACGGTCTTGGGCGGCATGGTGGTGGTGGTGGTGATGGTGAAGGGGTAGTGACGGTGGCTAGTGTGCCGTCGGCTTGTCCGGCAGACCAACCAGGCGCCCCCCTTTTCCCGAGCCGGGAGTCGGACCGCAGCTAGTATGCGGGGCCGAGGCAGGGTGGGCAGCAACGGAAGGGTCTTTCTCTAGGTTGTGGGTGGATGCTGTTGGAACGGGAGGCAGGTGTCAGGGGTAGGACAGAGACGAAAGCCACCAAGAGTTTCCGAACGTTTGGGCTTAGGTTTGGTCCAGCAGCTGGCAGCCAACTTTCGGTGCGCTAACGACTTTGTTCTTGACGTGTTAATAAGCAACGTAAGGGGATAGTAATACCACCTAAGATTTAAACTACCTCAGTCAGCTAGCTCTGTTGGAGCTAGCAGCAGAGCTCGGATTTCCGGATGGATTGTCCCACCCCGCCATTCACTTGGCCCAGCCAGCCCAGGCTTTCCCCAAATGCAACAGGCGGGCAGCAAGGGACACCCTGCTGCAGATGAGCCAACCAACCAGGGCGGGAGCTTGGAGCTCTGGCTTTGGCTATGCTGCCCACTGTTTGTTCAGGCCCGAACGCTGCACTGCAAGGAACAACTCGCAAGCAGCAAACAAACAGCTCCAACTAGCAAACAAACGACCACGACAGCTTGCAAACAGAATGAATCCATTACTGCATCATCCCTTTTCTCGACCCAACGCCCGACTGCGCCGACTTTCCCAAGATCCAACCCAACCCGTCCCATTCTCGTGGCTGTCCACCCCTCGGAGCCCACGCCCAATCGCGTCGAGAACCTCTCCCCTCTCTGCCCACCACAACGATCGCCCTAGCATTTCGCACTCTGCAGCATCGCCGAAGCGAGACCGGTGGAGACGTCCTCTAGCGGGCAAGCACACATGGAGATTCTCTGAGAAAAAGGAGGCCAACAAGAAAGAGCTGGCGCTCAGTTGCTTGCCATTGGGGAACTGAAGCGCCACGGCAGCACAGCAGCTGCACAAGAAAGGGAACCCTTGACCCATCAAGCGGTGAAAAGATAAATAAAAACTCCTAATGCAGCCTTGGAAGGCCTTTCGTTGCAACTTCAATGGGTGCGAGAGCGGGCTCACTCCGAGCGCCCTATGCGTCTATCCAGAGGCAAATCCGGGACGCGGCATCGTCTTCCATGACCATGGCAGAATTCTCCTAATTATGTCTGCAGCAGAGCAGAGCACAGCACAACCTACCTACCGACCTGGCCCCTCTCTCCCTCGAGTCTCGACGACGCCTCGACTTTAATCCCCGCCTCGTCGCGATAACTTGGCCATGAAGCACAACACCACAACACCACAGCCCAAGCCAGCCCACCCACGCGCCTCTCAGTGCGAGTTCTGCTCCACACCCGATGCCAGATTGGGGTTGGGGCCCATAGCTTGCTCCTCACGGGTGAAAAGGAGTGCGTGCGTGCAGTAGCGCAGACTGGCGGCTTGCAGAGGGGCCGATTACAGGCATGGAGCCCAGAGAGAGCTCGAAACTCGAACCTGGTACGCGGGCTGCTGGGCTAGCAGGAGACCAAGAGCCACTCTTCCCGTCTTGGCGACCGCTTGCCGACCTCACTCCGCCAAGAGATGATTTCGTCCATGTCCGCCGAGTATTTCCGTAACATGAACTGCAAGAGGATGTTGGTTGTCGACCTGTCTTCAGGGGCCGGCCTGGGAGAGCATCCCCACGGTTCCCCGCACACGCACCCCCATCTCAGCACTCGTCTTCTCCGTTTTGCTTCCATGGCCCCCAGGGTTAGGCCATGAGGAAGTCAAAGCCAGCCCGCGGGCATCGTTCGACGCCAAAGACCCGATTCTCCCTGGGAAAGACTCCAAGGCCCTGGTGGGAGGAGACACTGCGCACTGCTGCTGCTGCGAGACTGGCCGGGGTAGAAGGTGAGACTCCGGTTGACCAACAGCCTCAGTCGAACCCAGACAAAAACCACACCAGCGGCGATGAGGCAGTTGGGAGAAACAGGCACACCACGGTTGAGCCGGATGCCCGCAGCAAACATTGTGTCACCCTCCCCGCCAATCTCGATAGTTGGAAATATCCTGGCAGCCACACCACGCCAATTTATTTGGCCTGGTCCAGTCGATATCGATGTGGGTGTGGCCAGAACAGAACAGAACAGGGCATGGGAGCGGCAACCCAGCCCTTGTTTGGCACGTGGACATCAGGCAGTCCTACCGGGCACCCGCTCGCAAGATGCCATTGCAGACAGGGACTTTGCCCAAAACATGGACACCCGTCTCCTTCTCCTGTCGACGACGCTACGCTACAGTATCCAGCAAATGCCCGCACCTGCCTTGCCTGGCCGGCCGTGTTGGAACCAACGTGGGCAGCAGAGCGCACAGGGAAAGCAGCGACGTCCCGATGTTGGCAACGCGCCATGAGTCAATGATTCAATGACGACTCCCAACCCGCTGAGAAGGAGGCTGAACTTTGTCTGGGCCTGCCGCACTGAACCGTCCGTCTGTCAAACCTACTCGGCACACATGCCGTCAAGTCAACCTACCAAACGTAGGTACTCTTGCTACTCGGCAGCTGCCACCTTCCGAGCAAAGTCCCGACTCCATGTTCGTTTCGTTTCTCGTTGTCAACCAGCAACCCAGATTGGATCCCTCGCATTCTTGTTTTCTCCATCCCTCCCGTCCCGTGTTGCATAAACACGTTCTGGGCGGCTAGCAGTGACTATTTGCCCAGTGATGCTAACGTGGGACGCACGAACACACACACTCTGTGCCATTGTTGATGTGTGGGGTCAAGTAGGTATGTACAGCTCTTTCGTTTTTCGTTTTTCTTTTCTGTTTCTGAGACTTGATGTACCGGGGTGATGCAACTGCGGGCCGTGCTCTCCCCTCCGAGGCACGGAGGGAGCAGTCTTGTTTGCTTGGTGAAGTTGTTTGATCTGGTCTGGTGGCAAGCTCCATGTAAAGGCCGTAATGGACCGAGTGCGCCGTGTCTCGAGGACATGTTCAGTCAGGTTGGAGACAGGGCACAATATTAGGTCACACAGTGCCTTTCTAGTCCAACATAGGACCTGAGACCTGATGACGCCAAACCACAAACCACAGCTAGGGAGAGAGGAGCCATCCCATCTCTCATCACGCTCGTCTATCTGGCATGCATCCAAGATCATCAGCATGCGAAAGGCCCCCTGAAACGGAACTGGTGGAGACGCAGGGGGCTCCCGACTGGCAGAATTGGGTGGGGGGGAGGGGGGGGGGGGGGGGGCATATGGGACCCACGGCACGAGAGAAGGTAAGACACAGGGCTCGGCTCTGACTGACGGTTCGGGACAGGGGGCACAACCTAATTCGCCCATCCCTGTCCCCTAATCCCCTACCACGGACGAACAGCAGGCCTGTAGCAGCCAGCCGGTGTAAGGTCCCTCTTCCGCTGGAGCTATGTGGTTCTAGAAACTCGACCTCCAGCTTCCCTGCCTGGGATTGATGGAATTTGCTGACATGGAGCCTGCGATGCATGCCAGAGCCTTTACACGGCACTGCTACTGCATTACATGGCACTGCTTTCGGGGTTCGGATGCCGTGCGTCGTCCACTGACCGAGTGGGGTGGGGCATTGGGAGTGCCCTGGCATTCAAGTAGAGTGTGTGTAAGTTGACGCATGCACCGGCTGTCTGCCAGCCAGGTCTGACAAATCCAGCGAGTCACGACCACGGAAGCTAATGAATCTCTCCTGATGGCATTCTTTTCCCCCCAGAGTCCCATGCCACATGCGGAGACATTGTCTATCCGTACTATTAGACAGACAAGTTCTAAACTAGTAGCTGGCAGCAAATAGGTACATGTACGTGTACCGGGATTCCATCAAGTGAATGTTTACGCATGCATCCACATCGCACATCGGCCATTCAATGTCGGTGTTCATTTCGAGACATCAGCAAGCAACTCCCAAGCCAAGCCAAGCCAAGCCAAGCCTGGGCGCGCGCGCTCACACACCTCATTCACTTATAAGCCCGCCTCAGCAGGGTTGGCTTGCTTGTCTCCACACTTTTGGCCTGCCATCCGTTTCCCTGATCTTACACAAGTATACGGTATGGTACTCTGCTACCTTGAGCCAGCAGGTTAGCGTTTAACAGCCCAGGTTTTCCCAACCAATTGCCGGCTGACCAGCACCACCCCCTCCTCCTCAACACCACACCTGCTGACCGATTTGAAGAGGGGGAGATCGTCGTCGAGTGAATTTCCCCAATCAAACATTCCCATCCATCCCAATCCATCTCCATACCATATCCCATTATTCCCAGAAACCTGGCTGCGAGGGGGTTGCTCCCCGCACCCGCCTTCCCGCCTGGGCCCTATCACACCCCCTAGTGCCACAGCACCCGCATCGTCATCGTCAACGGCACCCCCGACGTATGATTCGGACTTAGCTTTTGCGCTTGCAAACGAATGCCGGCCAGAGGCTGTTTCTGGGACAAACATGAGCAATGGGTGAGTGTGGAAATCATCTGCCATCTTGGGAAGACAGAAGGACATAAGTCGCCGGTTTCTCCTCCCCACTTTGTTGACTCGGTCACTATTTCCTTCACTTCTAGTTGACTCGTTTTCTGCATTCATCGAATTGCTCACTTCCCACCCCCTCGATCACACATAATACTTAGCAATTATTCCCTGTGTTAACCAACATCACCACCTCCACGACACAGTCTGGGCTACCAAGTCAAACGGGTGGTTCGCCCTCGAGCACATCGTGAAGATGAGTGACGAAAAGGATATCCAATCCAACGACGATGGCCAGCGCAGCCACGACGAGGGCATGACGGATCTGCCGGTTGACCCTGACGCCCATCTCACCGCAGCCGAGAAGGACGAGATTGTGAGTTTGCATCCCCGCCCCCCCACAGAGAGCTGTGTTGCTGGCTGGGAATTTGATGTCCCTTGCCGGCTTCGGGTAAATTGGCATGGCCACTCAATGCTCACGCAACCAACCCCCTGTTTAGGACTGCAAACTCGTCCGGCGCCTCGATTATATGCTTATCCCATGGGTATGTCCAGACCTTGTCTCGAGCACAACACTTTGCATGCATATGTGCTGACAAGAAGACATCGTCATCCAGCTCTGCTTCCTCTACTTGCTGGCCTTTCTCGACCGAACCAACATTGGCAATGCCAAGATTGCTGGTCTCTCAACCGAGCTGAAGCTCACCACGCCTAGATACAATGCCACACTCACTATATTCTTCGTTTCGTATGCCGTTTTCGAGCCCCTCACCAACATCTTGCTCAAGAAGATGCGCCCGTCCATCTTTATTCCCATCATCATGGTGTTTTGGGGGTGCAGTATGCTCGGCATGGGCTTCGTCTACAACTGGTCCGGCCTCATGGCGGCGCGATGGTTTCTTGGCCTGACCGAGGCCGGCCTCTTCCCCGGCGTCAACTACTACCTTTCCTGCTGGTACAAGCGCTCCGAGTTCGGCGTGCGTGCCGCCATCTTCTTTTCGGCTGCTGCGCTCTCGGGCTCCTTTGGCGGGCTCCTAGCCGCCGCCATCGAGAACATGGACGGCATCGGTGGCAAGCCGGGCTGGGCCTGGATCTTCATCCTCGAAGGGCTGCTAACTGTCGTGGTCGGCTTGGTGTCCTTTTGGATGGTGCATGACTTCCCAGACGAGGCGACCTTCCTCTCCGAAGACGATCGGGCGCGCGTCATTCGTCGCCTCAAGTTTGACATGCAGTCATCGGCAGAGCACGAGTCGTTCAAGCTGACATACCTGTGGTCCGCCCTCAAGGACTGGAAGATGTGGCTGGGCATGGCCATCTACATGGGCTGCGACATGCCGCTTTACGCCTTCTCGCTGTTCCTGCCCACCATCATCGCCAACCTGGGCTGGAACACCACCGTCATCCGCGCCCAGCTCATGTCGGTGCCTCCCTATGCCGTCGCCGCCGTCCTCACCGTCGCCATTGGCTTCATCGCCGACCGCACACGCTCCCGCGGTCTCTGCAACATTTTCGTCTCCCTGCTCGGCGTGGTAGGCTTCGCGATGCTTCTGGGATCCGAAGACCCCACCACCCAGTACGCCGGCACTTTCCTCGGCGCCATGGGCATCTACCCCTGCATCGCCAACACGATCAGCTGGATGGCCAACAACATCGAGGGCGTCTACAAGCGCGGCGTCGTTCTCGGCTTCGTCATTGGCTGGGGCAATCTCAGCGGCGTCGTGAGCAGCAACATCTACTTTAACGGTCCGCGCTTCAGCGAGGGCCACGGCACCGTCATGGGATTCATGGCCGTGTTTTTGTTTGGCGGGTCCGTCCTCATGACCACCCTCCTCCGGAGGGAAAACGCCAAGCGCCGCCGGGGAGATCGCGATCATTGGGTCCAGAATCTCGGGGAGAAGGAGATTGAGATGTTGGGCGATAGGCGGCCCGACTTTTTCTATACCGTCTAATACTACCCTTTTTGCGAGTTTCTCCTCTCCCGTTTCGGACCTCCGGCAGTTTGACGTGGTAGACACTCGCGGTAATTATTGGATTCTGAGGCAAATGGACCGAGACTCACATGTGCAAGTGCAAGTAAGGTTTTGGAGGGATACCCATGAAAAGCAAAAAGGGGCCTTTTTATGAAGAGGCAGAATTATCTGCCACGAATGATCTAGGAGGGGCCGACATGGCCAAACAGAAAAAGGTGTGCTGCGTGCCAAGCTCGGTGGATTTGAAAAGTCTTTGCAGCTGCAGCGGAGGGACAGTCGTTTCCTTCAACTTTGGCAGCACATTATGGGCAGCACTCGGTTAAGCAACACACCGTGGATGATGGAGGATTCATTTCGGGACAGGTCTTGAAGTTCTACACCAAATCGAGTGGAACTGGAACGGCGAGGGTGTCCATCACCCGACTTATTGCTTTGTTTTCAGTTACTGGGAAGGAGCATAAACTTGGGGCGGAAGATCTGCTGAGTTGCATTATTATAAGTACCTTACCTGGTAACCTCATTTGACTTTGCTTTTTCTTGTTGGGCTTGCTGTTGTCCAATTTCTGCTGCACGCTACTTTGCCTGGAAGGGGGAACTTGACTCTAAACTTTTACTGGGAATGATGGATGGGAACGCTGATCTCTTGGTGTGTATTGTACATGTATAATTAATGGCGTTGTTAATTATCACTTAACCTACCTCTCGCTATGCAGATATATAATTATTGATATTATTAATTTCCGGCACGCTCTCTCTCGTTCTATCTCCATCTAACGTGTAATTCTATCGAACTCCCACTCTAGACAAGCAAGGTCCCCGGTTCGTCGGTTATTCCTATTAATAATGTATCAAAATAGTAGTTTCACAAGGGGCACATAGCTTAAAAGGGTCCCCTGGCTGATCGAGATGAACGGTCTGAAATCCAATTTATTGGGTCTTATTAGTGGAGAAATACATGGCGATTTATATTTATCAAACCTTCTAGAAGCACCTCCTTCCCGACACCCCTGGCACAGCGCTCAGAGTAGCAAGTACCACAACATACGTGGGAGAAGGTGTGCCCCTCCCGCCCCTGACACGGACCGCGGTTGCATGCCCGTGACATGACACCTGCCTAGGTCGGTATCTAACAGTGACTGACAGGTGCCTAGGCTAGCTGGATGCTATTGTTTCTTCGTTTCATATGTCTACACATGTACATGTCACGGTACAAGTACCCCCTTTTGTTTGCTGGCTGGTCATGTTTGTGGTCTGGTTGTTTACAAGAAGGAACGAAGGACGAAGGATCAAAGGAACGAAGGACGCAAAGAAGAAGAAAAAGGATTGAAAACCAAGGAGATCATTTCCCATGCGGATATTCAGTCTTAATCAGAACTGTGTTTGGATCTGGCAAGAAGTCAGGGGGTCAGGGGGTCAATATTGACTTCATAGTCTGGTGAGGATACGTGATCACCATCGCCCCATCTGATAAACTCGCCACATCATAAGGGCTTCCTCTTGAAAAAAGAAATGAGTGATTCCCATCCGCTAACTCTATCTATCTGAATACCTTGTCCATCAGCGCCGAGGAGGATCATAGCTAGTATCCCCATGAGGTAGTCGTGCCTGGCATTAGGCAAACGCCAAAGCAAATGTAACCCATATTTTGAGGTCGTCAATGAAACCTCGAATCTTCTGGCCGAAAGGGGAAACAAATCTTCCCGCACGTCGTCGTCAGTCTCCCAAAACCTTGTCTCCATGATATTATATATCATTGACCCAAACGGGAAACCAATTCGCCGGTCTCCTTTGCCCCATAACCCCCAAAAAGGAAACCAGTCTTTCCACGGGTTTATCTTTTGGCTACCTACCTTGCTTTTGTTTGCCCAAATCCGTCTTTGTCAGGGGCACTCAAATCCCGGGTACCTACCTATCACGCTGGTCCAGTGATGAGCAGGTGCAGGCGAACTACTCGGATCCGCAAACAAATCCCACGCGGGCAAGAACCAGGGCGTGCGTGGCCCAACATCATCCCACTCGGAGATTTTTCGACCACAACGAGTTGAGCTTGGCGGTGGTTGTAATTATACGCAGCGCCGGAGGAACGCTGCTTCTTATGGCCCAGTGCTAATTAATCGAGCCATCGAATGGGGATTGCAGGACGAACATGAATGGGACTGTTGTTGCCTTTACCCCCCCCCCCCCCCCCCTTTTTTTTTTGCCTTGTCTCGTTTTACGACTTCTTCAGCCATGACCTCATTACTCGCACTTGACATCGGGTTCTCGTTTCGACGATCTCGACCTGGGGCCTTGTCGCGGGTCCGCTTTGCTGCTGTTTTTCTTGCGCCTTGGGCAAAGATGTCTAGTAGCAGGGGGGGGACCCTACGAATTGATGAGAACTAACACTCTGTTCGCCGGGCACCGCAGGCGTCAGTCAACATGACAACTGAGAAGGGGGTGGTGGGGCGGGCGGTGCGACTTTCCTCGGCTGAACCCAATTCGGTGGCCAGGTTGGCAGCCCGCATGTTCCTCCCCCAAGTTCGACTGGTGGGATGGCGATAACACAAAAGGGGGGTCCCCATGGCCGTGTTCCTGTGGTCGGTCGTTGTTGTACTGTGCTGCATCATCGAGGTGCTGTGGGTGCTTACAATGTGTTGCACTTGGCTGTGCGCTGTTGCGCTGTGTTCTGCTGCGTTGCGTGGTGTCGGGTGTGTCGTGCGTGTGCTGCAGTGTAACGGTGGATTACGGTAGGTCTGGGTCTGGCAAGTGGCCTGGCAGGACAGAAGCAGATATTGGCCTGCGAAATCGGTGTGGCAGACGACATCGGCTGTTCGGCTGGGCGTGGCGAGCTGGCTTTCCTCGTCAGTTAGCATTGGATACGACGCTGGCAGCTGGTGTGCGGTGCAGTGGCTGCCGTCTGACTGACCTGACCCTCTTTTCCTGTTGTTTGGTGCCTCAGAACTCGGGTTCCTGAGACTTGTAGCTTTCCGGCGGCCGAGAGACTCTTGTGCGACGTCGGGGTTAGACAATAGAGAAAGGGGAGAGATAAGAATAACAAGGGAGGGGATATAAAAAAGGGATAATGCGCAGAGAGAGCGGCGAGCATGCAGAGCGGCTGCTCGTCGTGTTTTGGTTTGATTAGCGAATCGTCATGTCGATGGCTGGCTCGGAAAGTTGAAACGTCCGACAATAGAATTGGCTACAGGGCTCTCGGATGGGGCCTGGTTCCCTCCCAACTGGCAGTGGGGATATACGAGTTTATTGGACTGCTAGGGACTTGGGCTTCTTGATTTTTAGGGCTTCCAGGGCTAGCTGCTGCTGCACAGCTGATCATCTGCCTGACCGAGGGTGGTATGCATGCTGCTGTGTAATGGTGATCAATGGCGATGAGGCGGTAGGCCCTGCAACCTGACTTTTGATTGCTTAACTATTTTTTTACTTTGCTACCTATCGTCAACGATTGTCACGAGCTGCCTCTCAAGGTGCCAGCCCACTCCCGCGCCTTTTGATTTGACAGTCTGCCTTGGCCCTGGAGGGAGGTGTGTTGGGTTGTCCATGGCTTGTAATTGGACACATCGTTAAAAACATGGCGGATTGAATGCAAGGCCGGCTAGGGACAGGGGCTTGCATCTCCTCTCACCAAGATAGCCAGAGGCGATTGGATCGGCGTTGGGCCGAAAAGGAATCATCCTCCCTTTGTTCCTCCCATTGAGCGCAGCCAAGAAGGGGCAATGTTGTTTGATCAGGAAATTTCCAAAGCTGCTTTCTCGGTGAGTCACTGTGCCTCCATGCCCTGACAGGGGAAACAAAAAAAACGAGGCGGCCCAAAAGCATCAGGCTACGTATGCTTGGCCATTGGCTTCACCGCTTCAAGGTGCTGCTCCGCCTGCCCACCCAGGTCCCCTGCAAGGTCGTTTCGATTTCATTTTCATGATGAGTACCCAAGGTACCTAGGTAGGTACCTTAATTACCTAGATAGAATTCCTCAAATAGCCACCAGACCCTCGAATATTTGCTACGCTCGCTTCACCTTATCAGGAGGGCATATGACATCACCTGCAAGAGCATTCGAGAACCGAGGAACACATACTCCAACCAAATAACCCCAGGTACGCTCCGTATAATCAAATGACTACCTATCCCTTGTTTTGCACAGCCTTGCTTGAGGCAACTCCAAGCAACAGGTACCCTGCCGTCTTTTGATTTCCCCCCTCTGGTACTTGTGCGTGCCTTCCCGGTTTAGCGTGTTGAATCTCCTGGTAGGCCAGAGCCTCGTCAAATCTTCACCTCGCTACCTTCTCTCCACGTGGGATGCGCCGTTATCACCCCGCCAACTCAGTTGCGCTCTTCCCTTCTCTTCTCTCCCTCATTTTCTCACACACTGACTGAGATCATGAGTTGACAGTTCAACACATTAAACTGAAGAATCGGGGGACTGGTATAGAGAGTCTCCAGAAAATCTCGACCGTATACCCATCCTTTTCAGCCACTCCGCTGGACTTTCCGTCAGGTTTCGTATGTTGTCCATCTTTGCAGCATATAACAGAAAGTGTTACTAACAATCGGAAATCACAGTCCTGAGAAGACTGGTAGCTCCGGCACCCAAAGATCCCAAGTTCACTGGCTGCCTGAAGTCGCCGTGTTGAGAAGACTGGTCAGCGCTGGAACCCTCGATTTTGAAGTCACCGGTTGCCTGAGATCTTTGAAGTACGGCTGCTTGAATCAAGCCTAAGACTTCGGTACGTTTGTCAACCAGTGATGTACTCCGACCTCTCGTTCGAACTTGCAGAGGAAGAACTTTGTTAGAGTAATTTTGTAGAGTATGTAGAGTATCGTTCTTTTATCTCATTGTTTTGGAGGATTCATCAAATGTGCTGTTCGTCTTGTGTATTTTCAATTTCTTTTAAATATCGTGTGTCCCTCCTAATTACGGGGTTAGAAGTCACCTATCTCCTTTCTCCTCCGCTGGCGTTTGGACTTTCCCGCTGACTGTCACATTGAAGTACTTAAAATAGCAAACACTCGGTCACAGTTCCTTAAGTCGGCGTGTTGCCCGGGGTTTCGGTATGTTTTACTCATTGACGCCGTCGAAACACTCCAATCCTCTCCAAGCCGGCCGCTGACTTTCACAGTTCAGATAAACATACAGGAGACAGCATCCCTAATTCCTAGCCTCGGCTCTACGGTAGATATAACGATACCTGGGCCTCCTTGAGACTTCACAAAAGCGGCAAAAAAACGATGGCCGATACAACCAAACCACTCCCCAAGGCTGCTGCCATTTGCCACACGCCGAAGAAACCTGTCCCCACCGCCACCACCTCCGCCGGAAAAGACCGGAACTACGTGTGTGGCTGCCAAGCTTGCGTGTGCGGATCCGCCGTCAAGTGCCTTGGTGACATCTGCGACGACTGCTCTCGTCACTCGTTTTAGCTTAGTTGAAACATTAAACCCGTTTACATGTTACAAAGGAGTCCATTTAGTAACACCTCCTTAGAAGGACGGGAAACATGAGGCTATCGTCAGCCATTGTGTGGCGTTGATGTTTATCGGATTATTTTGCGCGATGGAAGGAGAATCTGAGCGTGGGAACTCGGCAGGTTGGATTCACATCTGCCGACCATTTTTGAGCCTTGTGAATTTATAAGACTTTTCTCATTTTGCTGTCCTCTTCATAGATTTCAGAATCAAGTAACAGACGCGGGGAAGGCTGTGAAAATGGTAGCTATTTCTGTTTTAGAGTTGAGAATCAAAGAGCGGCTCCTTAATTATGCACATTTCTCCCTCTTTGTCTTGTGTGCCTACAAATTATGGGGGTTCGCCGGTCCAACTCTTAGCAACTGGCAGGCTGAGTTATGAGAAATGATTAAGGTTACTCATTTATCTTGCTTTTCCAGAAAATCCGCTGACGACCTAGCATGTAAGAAATGTTTCAGACTCTCAAATTGCAAAACAAATAACGACAAGGGAAGGAAGAAGGCACAGAATTCTCTCTAGGAGTATGTTACTAGAATTACTGCCTCAACGAAGCTCGTTGGCGAAGTATTCACTTTCAGGGCTGTGATATGACAGGACATATACTAAATAACCGACCACTCCAAAACGTTCTTCATCACTCCACTAAAAAATACGTTTCGGGAGCTTGAACAACATTGGCAGCCTTCCTTTGCCATAACTGAACCTTATTAGTTAGCTTACAATATGTTTCAGTCATCTGCCAAACCATCATGTATCATTCAGTGTTTGGAAGAGCCATGAGCTCAAGATCACTGTTTGGAAAGCCCATCGAACAAACCATACGTTGATAGCTGGCTGAGGACTCTCTCTCGCGGTAGCCCATGACGTCGGCTTTCCTTCAGGTTCTCTCTCTTCGAGCCCTGGCCATTTCGAAACCACCCCAATAAGAACCTCTATGGCCACCCACCAGCCACAGAGCAGCCAGTTCAAAAGCAAAAAGGGAAGGTACTCAGAAAAAGAGCATTAGTGCACGAACCAACCTAGTCCAATATATAAATCCGTCCACCCTCCCCAAACTTTCTCCTCTTCTCTTCTTCCTCCTCTTCATACGGTCCATCCTCACTGCCAACTGGGGATTGGGCCAAGTTATGGTCGGAGACCCCCTCATCGGAGGGCGTTTCTAGTGGCATAATTTTTGAACATCTCTTTTCCCTTCATTGGAACACATTTTACTGATTGTTTTTCCTAAAAATCGAGCACAACATTCAAGTTGGTTGCTCGTATATTTTTGAAACCCCTTCTCCCCTCAGGGAGAATTACCCTTTTTTTTCACTATGATCACCGCTTTCGTGGTGCCATGGAGAAGAAGAAGAATCTCGAACGTTTTACTATCTTGATGTGAATGTGACCTATCGTTGTTGTCTCGTGACGTGTGCCTCAATTTCTGGGGTCTGTCCCTCCCTGCCTTGGTGACCCGTCAACCCCATCGTTGTTTGCTCTTGATGTGACGATGTGACGATGACTACATGAATTAATCACCGGTTTGTTTCAAAGGTTGACGTGTTTGGTGACGATTTGGGACGTCGCCGTGTAAAAGTAGAGGGACGGTCCCAAGAATGTCGTTCTCGATCGCGGCCGTGGTTGGAGATACCTCAGACGCACGGTCTCCATGTGTGGTACGAGAAACAACAGATGGGGTCAGGGTAACTGTCACACAGCGCAGACATGACTATTATCCCGAGCTTTGGGGACGACTGTATCTTCAAAAGAACATTTCCAGCATCACGACGATACTCGGCGATCAAACCTCTTGGTGATATGGCAGACCCGTCTCGCAAAGTTGCAGCACGGCCCCGCCAATTTCCCTCGCTGGCTAGAATAGACACGCACGAAGAACCACTTTGAAATAATGACTTCAAGACTACAGCTATCTAAATTGCAGGCCGGTTTGTGAACTTCACACTTTTTTCAACAAGCGGCGTCAACAAGGTTTCCCCCGACGCGTATTATGGCTTGTTTTCAGCCCAGGTGGTGCGCTGAATTCGTCAAACAGAAGCTGGGCACGGGCAGCAGAGGCTCTAGGTTGGACGTCCATCAGTCACTCCGTATCAAAACTGCCTTGTTGCCACGTCTGGAATGCTTTGCTGGTGCTATTTCTACGTGTGCCCTCTGTCCTCAAAGTCTTCTTCAGTACGGATGTTATATCCTGAAAGCTGAATTTGCAATACCAGCTCGCCAACACCCCAATATCAAAAGACATGGTCGCTATCAAGGAAACAGCCATCCATCTTGGTTATCCGTGAAGTCCTGCCATGCGGTGAACCCTGCGTTTTGTCCCACCATCATGATCATCATATAGCGGACTCTTTGCCACCCCTGTGTCGGACGCGGGGTGTTGTGGATTTCCAAGTTGCGTTTGATACCCGTGACGCGAGGCCGGCAGAGTCCAAGAATCCATGCCTCAAGTCTTGTTAAACAGGATAGGCCACAACTGGACCTTTGCTTCGGTGCTAGGTTTCAGCCGCCAGTTCACCGTAGGTTCTGCGACTCACTTTGGCAGCAGCAGCCCGTCAAACCCGATGAGATGTCCTTCAAGGCCAGTTTGAACATTGCTTGGCACCGCAACGTGAGGAACAAACGCGGGGGAACAAACGCGGGGGAACAAACGCGGGGGAACAAACGCAGAGGAACATTTGGCATCGGGCGATTTTCCAGACGGGATCCCATATTTCGAGATATCGGCATAGATTTGCGACTCTATCTCGTCTACGTCCTTACTCCCCGTTTGTGATTCCGAATACTGACTCTCTCGCCGTGTCTGGTTTTCCTATTTGGGCGTCTTCCGTGTCGGTCAGCGACGCGTCCCACCGTTGATATTATGCTTTCGTCTGATGTAAACATCGACCAAAGTCCCGCAGATGGTGTGCCATCAAGAAAACGGTAATGAAAGCTAGGGATAACCATCTCCTTCGCTCGATATCTCTCGCACAAGAACTACCCCTCCTCCCATTCAGTTTCGCTCAACCATCGCTCTCCCACAGGAAAAAAGCCCTCAGTCACCATCCAACTCAAGTCAGCATGTCCCTTAGTCCACCCCACATTACTGGAGTACACGAACTGACTGATATCTGCAGGAGGTCTTCTAGTCAATCCCCGCGATTAGGATGAACACGCGCTGGAAGTATGGAGTGAGCGACGCTTCTGCGTGAAACTGGAGCTCTGAGGATGATCCCATCGCTGAGCCGGCTCCTCGCAACGTAAGAACAGAACATTCAAAGCTCATTATCCGCCATAACCGCCCCTTTCTGGCGTCGGAAATCACAGGAGTACATCATAGGGGGCGGCACCAAGCCAGCCAGCACAAGCCAGGCGACCAGGGCCTGACGGCGACCTGCTCTGCCCGGGGCTTTCGAGACATGTGCGATACTATCGCTCGGAAGGTCGTCATGCTGCACCCGCTTTCGGTGGTTGCGGTGACCGTGAACTGCGCCGTCCACGACGCGAAAGCCGAGGATATGTTGCGCCGGGCGCAGGCAAACGCCTCAAACAACCCACAGGCTACGGAGGCGCTCGCACAGAAGGCAGCCCAGGAAGTGGGGGAGAAAGAGAAGGAGAAGGAGAAGGAGAAGGAGAAGGAGAAGGAGAAGGAGAAGGAGAAGGAGAAGGAGAAGGAGAAGGAGAAGGAGAAGGCATAAGACACACACAAGACATACATCCCTGAATAACTATGACAGACCAAAGGCCCGCCACCGAATTCCAGCCCTGGCTCCAAAAGGATAGTCTCGCCATTTGCTTCACATGTGGGAGGAAAGCCAGGCCAGCCATAGCTGTCTAGGAGAATACAACAGATGATCGAGAAGAAAAAGCCAGGTGATACTATTGCTAGAAACCTGCCTCCAACATAAGTACAACGTAGTGTTTCTCTTGCAGCTGCGATGAATATGCAATGATGCCAGAGCTCGAAATATTGACACTGTTCCGGACATTCTGAGGCGAGCGACGCACATAGACACAAACATGCGTCCGAAATAAGCAAGGTGAGCCGGAGTAAAAGCACTCAGTCAACAAATCGCAGAGGGAGAGAGAGATAATCAAAGGCTTTGCTACTATACCTGCCCGAGAATTCTAAGCTGACAGTGACCCTTATAGAACCTCGCCGATGCTCAGAAGTTGCAACGCCCCGCTGACAGACAAGATTTCGGTTAAGCGGGAGGCACAGCAACAGTGATCTACGTGAGGGTTGGCGGAAGAGGTGATGGCGAGCCCGAGGACGAGGAGTTGTCCCTTAATAGTTACCAAAGATGGGATCATTTTGAGGCGTTTTGGAGAAAGATTGACACACTGCGGCCGTTTTCGGCGGTGCTACTATTGCGTTTAGAAGCTTAAAGTACCTGCCAATATAAGAACGACGTAGTGTTTATGTAGCTGCGATAAATGTGCAATGCTCACCCCCGTCTCGTCAACCAGCAAATTCTTTTGTCCCCGCTGCTGAAGCACAGAGCCAGACGGGGAAGGCGTTGAGGCTCGTCAACGCATCCAGAGTCCTCGTCTCAACTAGCCTGCCCACACCTCCTCTCTGTTTGGCTCACACACCTTGACGGCCAACACTCTTCCGGTCCCATGACCTCATCCCCCTCCACCCTCCACACCCTCTGTCCATTATCCAAGGCAGGTAACTACATACGGACCACAGAAAAAGAGCATTTGTGCACGGATCAATGTATTCTTCTATAAAATATCGGCCACTCTCCCTCCATCTTCCTCTTCTTTCTTCTTTTTTCATCGATCCCCGTTTGGACCCCGGCTGTGATGAACCGCGATCCCGGCTGTTTACCAAGACAATCGCCAATGTCTAGCAAGCGCCCGCCAACGGGAGATCAACAACAGGTACATGGGGCGAGGTCCAATTCCTCCCGGAGGTTGACGAGGCTGAAGGCAGGCGAACCTAACACTACGGATCGCAACACCCGGCGCTTGTAACCAATTTTTATCAACACTTTTCGGGCTTGTCCCGACATGGCGAGCTCTGTTTCTCGACCACCAATTTTTGGAACCCTCTCGGGCTTGATCCCGACATTGGTTTGAGCTCTGTTTCTCGACCAACAATTTTTGAAAACTCATCCCCTCAGGGAGAATTACTTTTTTTTTCCCATCATGATCACCGCTTTAGTGGTGCCGTGGAGAAGAAGGATCTTCATTGTTCATTTACGAGAAGTTGCTTTGTTACTGGTTGTGTCTTGCATTGTGGTGTTTTGATTTAGGATGCATCCAGAGTTTGGCGTCAAATCTTGTGTGCACCAGCGGCCAGCTGTTCTGCTCTCTCTCGAGTTGAAATTGGAGCCGGTACGAAAAGACGTTCTCTAATTCATACCAGGGTTTCGGAGATGGTCACTTGGGCGAAAGTAAGGAGAGTGTCGTCCAGTCCTTTCTCTGGGTTGACGATTCTTAACAGGACATCGCGAGCCTCTCGTCGTCTTGCCACGTTCCTCTACCTGAACCGCCCAGAACGGCCTGTCTGAAGTTTTCAGCTGACTTCTTGGTTGGCTTTCATCATCAGTGTCCTGCCGCATCCTCTCGATCGGGACGGTGGACGTTTGGCGATGTCATGTTTTGAGGGACCCTATGGGTACCTCTTCCATACTTCACAAAATTGCAGACAATCTTTCTATTCTGTGTCCATTATTGGAAGCTGGTGATCATCCTGGAACGTGCGCTGTCTGACCCTCCAATCGGCTTCTTCGCAGCCGATGCATCTTGGCCACGCGACGAGCTGGAAGGGGCTTCTAATTATTTCGTTGACATCTGCCTCCGATGTCATCCTTCCCTTCTTTCTGTCGAATAGAAGCAATCTAAAGAAAATAATCAAGCTAACAGCAGTTCTTTTGACTTTCTACACTTTCTTGCCTTTAACTTGAAGCCTTCGGTCACGGCCGCATCCTCCAAATGCTGTTGAGTCGCCATCACGCTTGAGCTATACCGTATTGATTGATAAACCACATGGCGGCACAAAATCCGAAAACACACTCAAAGACTCAAGAATAACAAAATGGAAGAGCATGAAAGAAACCTGGAGTCAACATGGCGGTGATCCTACTACTGGGACTTCAGCACTACAGCTACCGCCGCGGCCTCTGCCGGTGAGTGATAATCATTGCAGAGTAGGAGGTTTCGGTCTACCTAATTACTCAATGAACTCATCACCGGTTATTTGGCACAGGATAGCCTCCCCGGATCTCCAACTTTGGGAGCTTTCCTCAGAATTCCTTTAATCTGGGTCATTATCCCCTTGCCTTGTCACTCTTGCCAATTACCTCCAAATACGTCCGCGTTTGAAACACTCCAACGTACAGCAGCAGTCTTCCGGGCAGAGGGTCTAGGATACGTCAAGGAAAGTCAAGATTGGAACCCCATGACACATGATTAATCATATCTTTACCCTACGTCTCGCGAAGTGGGCTGTACATCAGGCCAACATCGAACTTCGCAAGCAAAGTCCGTCAAAGCCAACGACCTAATGAAGCACTCGGCAAGCGAGAGACTCGGCCAAATCCGAACACGGAATGCTTGCCTCCTAGCAACATGGCTTGAGGCTCACCCCTGGCGATGATGTTGCGGACTAATATTCTAGGTGGTCAGCCTCCGAAACGATAATTACATGTAAGGACAAAAACATTTGAACTTTTCAGAATTGACATGGATTGGGTCATTTTACGCAATTAAAATTGAGATTGCCAGTGAGAAAGCAGAACACTATCTCCCAAAGGCTGCTAAATTCTGCAGGTAGGACAGGAGCTCATCCAACAGTCTACTAATGCAGGTACGGGCGGTGGACGCATTGCAGTGCCAAACACGAAGCAAATTATTATCAGCAGTGCTGCCTACCACGGCCCTAATGCAATCGAGCTGAGACCACTCACGACGAGTCAACAGTATTCCAGGGTGGGCAGGATACCTGAGGTATGGATTCTCCTGCTTGGGACGTGGGCGTACAGCAGGCACAGACACAACAGCGGAGAGGAGAGACCCGACATAATCTCCAGCAAACTATCTGTCTGAATCGAAATGTCGCAGAAGCGGGATCAGGGATATCTTGGGCTGGGCTTCCTCCCGAGCCCCAACCCGAGCCCAAGGGAGGGGAGAGGAGGGGGAATTAGGAGACAATAATTAGAGAGTGAGTGCGGGAAGAGGAGGCCGACGCCGCTTACCCCATCTTGCCCGAGACTTTATGGCAGCCAAGGCGGGAGCTCGCTTTTCAATAGACTCCCTCATAATAAACGAAACGAGTCTAATAATGGAGCAAATCGGCCGGGGCTAGGCACGTTGGTGTGACTGTCTGCCTTGTGACCGCCCAATGGCCAGGTTTCCCTCGACGGCCGTTGCTGCTTCCGCGAACGCAGCTAGCCGCACCGCCAGGAAAGGTGGAGGAGATAATGACTAAAATAATAACAGCCAGCAGGGGCCTTGGGAAAAGGTAAGCTACTTCCAAGCAGTACCTAAGCAGCCAGGATTTCGAGGGAGGTGCTAGTGGTAGTCTTGTGGGAACCGCTTGACCACCGGACCAAAAGCACAGGGCCTGGCACTTGGCCAAGCTGGTCAGTTGGTTTATACACTGGGAATGGGGCTACCCCACAACAGGTAGCTTCAAGTCAGCCACTTGAAAGAAATCCATAGCTCTTTCTGCTCTCTCCCGGCAAGCATGCAAGCACGCAAGCGAGGAGAGGAGGGGCAGGAGCGGTGTAGTAGTATAGCGTAGTGACTCGAAAGCGTGACAAAAAAGGCCAAGGAACAAACTCGTCCGTCTGGAAGGAACAATCAAAGCCTCGCCGGACAGTTGCAGATTCAAGGCGGCGTCAATTTCCAGAAATATCAAAACTCTTGCATATCGACCCCATTTTCCCCTCTCCAGACAACAGCTTGGATGCGCGATACCAGGCCATGATTGGCTTTACGGTGGACACCCCTCTCCCATCAAATGGCGGGTTTTTTTGGTTTGGTTTGGCACATGTTGCTCTGGCCCAAGCTTTATCTTTATAGTTTTGGCTGCAGCTCCATGACGGCGATGGCTTAGAGGCTGTTTGTGTTTGCTTATGCTTCTGGCCCATCACAGCTGCTTTTGTCCCTCTATTCCATATGCTGCCAAGCAAACCAGCGCGTGTTTGCTGGTTTTTGGAGGGTAATTACAACAATCTGCAGCGGATAAAAAACCGTTGTTCTATTTTTTTTTTGGTTTTTTTTTTTGGTTTTTCTTTGTGCGAACCTTTTATTGTGGTTCCGCCGTCCGCAGTTCTCCATCTTTTCGACACACTCCGAGTCCCCGTCCCATCACTCCCTGCTGCCCGAGTCTCTCTCCCCTACTCCACCGCCATCGCCATACCAGACCAGACAGACCATCTGATATCCCCCCCTGGTCCTGATGAATGGACAGCCTCTGAAATCAATCTGCAGCTGATATGAGGGCCGACCTGTTGTGAACTGGTCGCCTTCCGCTCCGCCCAATCAATCTCGCCGAACACAAGCACTCGGGTTGCACCGCCAAATTGCTCTGAATCCGACTGTCTGGCAGTACCAGCCTGAACACACAGCAGTGACCCGCGAGACAGAGAGTGAGATAGACACACACACACACAGAGAGAGAGAGATAGGAGTCACCGCTTTCCATTTGTCATTGTCCTTGTCCTCACTCTTGGCTGGGCCCCTCGCTCTCCTCCCCCCCCCCCGAGCGAGCCTGTGTCACTGCCTACAGGGGGGGGGGCTCTGCTCTTGTCTGGAAATGGGAAAGTCAAGTCATACTGGTTTTATCCCCGCCGACAATCTTTTCTTCTTTCAGGTTCCTCGCCGCACTCGAATTCCCACCAGACGAGGCGATATCAAATTCGTTCGGCTTCCCGCCTGGAACCTGGCTTGTGTCTACAACATTCTACCCACCTACCCACCCATCCATTCATTCATTCATCCATCTCTCCCTCCCATCTCCGCTTAGGTTCGGGAGTCTCTCGAGTTTGTTGAGGACTTTATGAGCCGGTTGGTTGGTTGGTTGGTTGGTTGCTTGCGAGACGGGGCAGCAGCAGCAAACTTTGCTTCCCTCCCCGACAGGCGATAGGTGGCATGCAGCTGCCCCTGGATCTTCCTCTCGCATGTAAAGTCGAAGAGGCGTTGTTTTCAGTCAGCCCCGTCTTCGTGTTGGGACATTAGCCGGCACCTAAATCGGACCGTCGCCCGCCTCCCGGATCTGTGTCGAGTCCAATCCTCGACAAAGGCCAAGCCAAGCCCCGTGTGGGATTTTGCAAGCTTGCTGTGGCTGCCGTTCAGCTGTCTTGTGGCCCCCTCCATTCGCTCGTTTCCAACTCCTTCCCCAGATAAACCGTCTCTGGCTGGCACATCACCCTTCCCGTCCCCTGTCTGCCACGCATCCCGACTTGTCTCTGCCCATCATTGACGATCCTGATTATCTTTGGTGGCGCCAGTATCGTGGACGCGGGGACAAAAATTATCCCCATCCATGACACCATCGACAGTCTGCATCTGCATCTGGCCTCCCTATTGGTCTTCGCCCCCCCAACTATTGCTTGCTTGTTGCGGGAGTGAAACCACCCCTTCAGCCCTTCCAAGTCTTGGCTGGCTCAGCACCACTCACACACACACACCAGCAGCAGCAACCCACACTGCAACCTCCGCAAGAGACAGACGGTGGGTTGATGCTCACACACGCACACATACCATACACGCACACACACACGCACGTACGCACACATACTATACGGCATACACACACACACACACTACGAACGGTCCACTCACTGCCAGTCCCCGCGGGGGTCACTCGCTCCCCTCCCGGTTACTGCCCCTTAGCGAAAGCCACGTTGATCCAGCCCGCTGGCCCTGATCCCGAGCCTCGTTAGATTGCATCCCACCAGTACCTTACCAATTAATATATCCTTGATCCAGACACTCATATACTCTTGTCTTCCTCTTCTCTCTCACCATGGCCATTCTAAAGATCACCCCTGGAGTCAGCGGCTACATGAATCTCACAATCTCGCAACGCGACACCATCCAGCACGTTGAGAGGTTCGGTGCCTCTCTCAGCCTGGTTGGCGTCGTCCTGATATTCATCAACTATGGCCTCTTCAAGCGTCTGCGGACGGTGCCCAACACCTTCATATTGTTTGCATCCATAGCAAATGTTGGGGCCAGCATTGCCTGCCTGATTGGCTATGCTGGCATTCTGGCGGGGGACACATCGGCCCTGTGCCGCGTTCAGGCCTTTCTGCTGGAGATGTAAGTCTGCCTTTCCGACCTTGTGGTGCGTGCACTGGCAGCTCAGGTACACCCGTCAGTCGTGTCAAGACTGGAGTCACGTCAACCACCAAAATGGCAACGCAAAGCTGACCGAACACTCCACCTCCTCCAGGTTTATGCAGTCAGATCCATGGTGGTCCTTCGCAATGGCAGTCAACGTCTACATGGTGTTCTTCATGGCCGCCAACCCAAACTCCTTCCGCCATTACATCTGGATCTACTGTCTAATATGCTTTGGGCTACCCGCCATGCCAGCAATCATCTGCCTAACATATGTCCCCAACAAGACGCCCATATATGGCAATGCGACGGTGAGTACGCTTCCTTTCCAGTTGCCACTCGGCTTCTCGAGAAGCTGTGACTGGACTGGACAATAAAAGGCCCTGACAACAGACCCCGACCTTTTTAGCTCTGGTGCTGGATCGGCGACATGTACAACCAGCTCCGCATATTTCTCTACTACCTGCCCATCTGGGCGTGCATCGTGCTGTCCGCCGTCATTTACGTCGCCGTCGGCTACCATGTGTTCCACCAACGCAACCAGCTGCGCAACTTGACGCTCAGCAACCAAGCTGGAAAGGACCTCTCTGGCTCCGATATTAGGGGTTCAGCGGAGAAGGTACGCTCTTGTATTCTTTTTCTTGCTCTTCTTCTTTTTCTTGTTCCCCATTGAGCCCCCCGCCACCCCCGACGATCACCTTGGGCTCCCTCCTCTTCACACGTTGCACCATGATACGTCACTCCCGTCATACCTGACGCCTTCTCAAATATGTCATCACCCGTGGTCATGCTAACACTTTTCTCGCCTCGTCGCTTCAGAGTCTTGCTGGCCAGCCAGGTTGCTACGGCACCGTGACAACAGAGGTCCAGGTGACGGCTGAGTCTTCCGACACCAGCCAGACACCACCCTCGACGCCAGTGCCGTCCATCGCACCCGTGCTACAAGGCGCACACTCGCAATCACAATCATGCGTGCCCCTGCACGAGTGGCCGTCGCCGTCGGATGGCCCGGAGCCGTGCTCTCCCACCTCGCCCGCACCCACAAATCCCTTCACTACTATCTCCAGCATCTCTTCCAACACCACCAAGACCCAAGACAGCAACAAGAACAAGGTGCGGAGAGACCGATTTTGGAAGAAGTTTATTGGCAAGCTGCGAAACCTCGACCCCATCAAGCTCGCCTATCTGCGCACCTCGTTTGTGTTCGCCTTCTCGGTCCTCGTCACCTGGACGCCTAGCAGCATTAACCGTGTCTACTCGCTGGTGTACCCGACACGAACCAGCTACACGCTGAACCTAGCGAGCGCCGTCGTCCTGCCTCTTCAGGGCGTCTGGAACGCCGTCATCTTTTGCGCCACCAGCTGGACCGTGCTCAGCGAGGAGACACGAGACTTGGCCTTCAAGTTGTGGCCGGGCGCCACCGCCATCCCCCGCTCCCAGCGCCTGGGCAGCGGCGCGTCCGGGTTTCGTGACAGAGGCCCCAGTGACGGCGGGTGTGGCAGCATTGGCCAAGAGCTTCACGAGACCTCCAGCACTCCGCGCATGGGCACCGTGCGTGTCATCCGCGGCGGCTCGCTGTAATATTGGCTTGGAACTGACGCGAAAATGCGGTATTGATTCAGGATATTTGGATACCACGACACAACCAAACAAAAGAAACTGCTTTCATGATGCTGGACTTCCAAGGGGTATTCTCTTTACCACCCAAACTTCCACCTCGCCACCCCCCCGACCGGTTTTCTAATTCTCCTTCTCTCTCACACAACCCCCTATCCCTGTACTCACATCACTTGCCTGACAGCCGCCCTGTACTTATATCAAAAACAAAAAGTTTTGTGTGTTTTGCTTGTTTGTCTATTTGGACCGGCAAAATGTGGGTTGGCGTTGTCAAATACCCATACGTTGTCTAACCCAGTCTTATTCTTTGTTCAACTACCTACTTTTCAGGGGATGCCATGGAGTTTGTTGCGGCTTTGAAGAGGCGGAGATACCTTAGCTGATGCCTTTGGGTTTGTTGTCTTTTTGTAATGGATGGGCTTACTATTATTATTATACATGAGACGAACGGGACATAATTAGGGTATAATACAAAGTTAGGCTACTCCGTTGTTACGATGGAGAGTTTGTGTGTTTTTTTATTTTTATTTTTTTTTTTAGTTCTGGACTTTGAGGCTGCTGGCGGTCTTGAGTTATTATTATATACCTCACTGTCTTCTTGTGGTGTGCCAACACATGTATTTGGGCAGACACGCACCTGTGTTTGAGGAGGATGATACTGGTTGAGGTAATAATTATACAATAAAATACCATGGTAGCAAGAATTGTCACGCTTTATTTGCATCAATCTTCCCTTTTCCCTTTTTCTCTTTGCTCATATATTCAGGCAACCTCTTTCCTTCCTACCGTCTCCACGTAGTTGTTTGTGCTGAGTAAGGCATGAGTCGTCGGCAGAAGTTATGCTTGGCATGGAAAGAGAAATACTAAGGTTCCTGCGGTTTATTTAAATCGCACAAAGGAACTTATGTGACATGTATTTTCACCCTCGAATCAAATGCTGATTAAAGAGATTCCAATATTTTCCAACGGTTTTAATTATTTCCAAAATAACACTCAATCGGCTGTGTCAATGTCGGTAATGTAGGTGAGGATGATTTTAATTAAGTGCAATGTTGTTTATTTACAACCCCCTGAATGACAAGGGTCAGAGCCTGCCAAATTATCTCCCTAATCTCTGAAATAAGTCAACGTAACTCGACATAAAGTTGATTCGTTTGGTAGGTCAAGACTGTAGTTATACTTCTACTTCAAAATAGAAGAGAAAAAAAGAGGCTGCTAATATTAGTGACCCAAATACCGCTGCCGTCGATATAACCCCCTGTGACGCTACATGTACATAAAAAAAAAAGATCAGTGTGGATCACTGTTCCCTGTCTCAAGTCCAAAGGACCGCTCTTAGCTAATACAGGACTTAAGTTGATAGGTGCACAAGAATTATATGCATGGGCTTCCACGTAGCACCTAGAAGAGCATCCGGAACAGCAAAGGGAAGAGAGGACAAACTGCTACTGCCCTTACCTAGCCGCTTTCCTTATTCGTGATAACTGGTACGTAGTGTATGGCTATCTCGGTGGCGGATAGAGCATGGTTACCTACGAAAAGGAAAGGGGCATGAGTTTGTATGGAAACTTGAAGTGGTAATAGAGCTGCACAACGGCAGGCAATAGTTCATCCTCGACAACCAACCAGTGTCGTAGGTTGGGTTACAACGCACGCCATGTAAAGTCCTTTATGCAAACGCGAGGAGAAAAGAACCACAGCAGGCAGTGAGCACTCGGGCATGTCACCGGCCCTTGGGCCACTCTAACCGGCCCTCGCGAGCGGAATTTCTAGTGGATGTATTGGTTCGGCACTTTGTCAAAGGGTAAGACGAACCCTGCGGGTTCCCAGGCGCGTTTCCACGTCAGGCATTCTGAGGTTGAACGGCTGGATCCAGAACGGGTTTGGTTGTGCCCGGTGAAGCAATTAGGCCTAGCGGGGAACCACGGCCATGTTTGCCCGCGATATCCCCATCCATCTGTGCGGCTCCCAGGTCAGGGGACTGACTGATTCTGGGGAATTCGGGCAGCAGAAACGGCAATCCAAGGCTAGTAGTGCACCAGCCCACATAAAAACCCTTCGGCCAGCTCGTCTTCGTCTCTGGAGCTGAATGGGCAATAAGCTGAAGAGATGTGACGCAGCAATCCCGAACTTTGCATGCACAATAGCCAGGCAGTCAACCACACAGTCAGTCGAACCGAACCTCCCAGTCTCCCCTCTATACCTTGACTAAAAGGAGGCAGCCTACGCTCTATCGGCAACGGTCTGCTAACGTGAGAATGAAGCAAGCATTCGAGTCGGTTCCAAGCTCCACTGCCGGCTGCGTGGTCCAAGCCAACCAAGGCACCCGCACCACCTCGGACCCAAGCCCCTCAAAGGACACGGTCGACACCACGCCGGTAGCTGAGTCATGGTTGGCGCAGCACTCGGACAAGTCTGAGGACGACGACATACACTGCGCCGAGAATATCAATCGAAACTTTGCTTCAGAAACCCCTGACTCAAAGGTGGAAGATCTTGCCGAGTACGAAGATATCGATGACCAGAACTCCGTCGCCGCCGTCGCAACGTCCAGCCCCAGTTGGATGATCGCATCCAAGCGGTCCAGCTTCGGCATGTCGACCCGCAAGTCGAATTGTATCCCCACGCCCCCAACTACAGTCACCTCGGCAACCATGGATGATGCACTGGACGACGCATGGCCCCCAAGCTTCACCTCCGTCATGGATATGGGCCCCGAGTTGCTGTTGGGGCTGGGACAGGGTACCCTGACGATGGCCAACCTCGAAGTGGAAGAGCACCAGAACGGCCTGAAATGGCTGCAGGAGAACGGGCTCGGGGGCCGACAGGCTTGGCTGCACGCTCGGCTGATGGCTGGGTTGCCGGATGAGTTTCGATCTTTCCAGCAACTGAGCACGGACGACCTCGATCGTCTGTTTGACTTGGATACCGAGAAAGATGATTCTTGGTTGTTGGACGTCAATACTATGGTTCCGAGTGGTGGCAAGTCGGCGACAGAAGAGATGAAGACGGAGACGGAAACGGAGACGGAGATGGATGTGGACGCGGATGTGGAGGTGAAAGACCCACAAAAGAAAAATAGGGGCTGAAAAGGAAAAGGGGCTAAGCCGGACTGCAGATGCGAAAACAAAGGGTCAGTCGCCTGGCATTTCTCGACAACGCAGTCATGATGTATGCCATTTCGTTCTACCCTGAGCTGCTAATTTATGCCACAATGCTGCCATAAGATTTGTACGCTGCTTTTTATTACCTGGGGGGGCACGGTTAGCATATCCTCGGTGAAAGATTGGAAAGGGAAAGAGAAATGAGGTTCAGATTGCGTCATATCCTGACAGCTAGTTCTTCGCGAACTGGGAAGGGAGAGAAACCCCCTGGAAACAGGGCAGTTGGGGCCGCCGCCTTGAGCACACAAGAAGGAAGCTCCTCTAGGTCGTGAGGCGAAGGAAGGGATCAGATTAGCTTACCAAAATCCCCAATAAATGGCCAAAGGATGCAAATATGCAAATGCAGTTCAGTTTACACCAGTCATCGCCGAACCCCAAAACCTATTCCGTGCCTGCCCCATATTATTATTATATACAATCGTAAACACAACGCTGTGCCCATTCTTCATTGTGGGTGGTTGAGCTTAGGCGAGCCGGTCATCGGGTCTCCTGTAGCCCAGCATAGCGCTGACCTCGCCGACGGCAGAGAGAGCATTGTCAACCAGCGACTTGACTAATCCCTGCCCACGTCTGGATCTCTCTCCGCCGACGCTGCCCCCTCCGATGGATGAGGAAGAAGCCGGCTCGCTCCCCATGGTCGGGAGGATATTGTCGCTCGCGGAGAGGCTGACGAACAAGGCAAAAGGAACCATCCAGACGCAGAGGCCAAAGTAGGAAGCGATCTCGGTAAAGGTAGGGATATTATCGGGCTGGTCGTAGTACGAAGCCCTGTTCTGGTATGCGCGCTCCTGGTGGTTGGAAAAGTGTTTGAACCAGACATAGTGGTTGAAGAGAACGAGCACTGTCGACCGTTCACGGGATCAGTGGCCGAGTCAGGGCAGAGAGGAAAGCGCCATGCCACTCACAGCAAGAGCTTAGAAACAGCGGATCCGTGAGCTTAACGTAGGGGAATCGGCGCATGTTGCCAAGGTAGACGACGTGGGAGACGATGCCGACCACGGTTAGGAAGAAGGGGAAGCCGTCGACGAGGCATAGCAGAGCTTGAAGCGCAACGATGAAGTAGATCAGTCGCGTGAGGAAGCGCTTCGCAATGACGGTGTGCTCTTCGACGAGCTCCGAGAGGTAGTAGAGCCCGGATGCTGCAGCGAACTGTCAACCATGGCCCTGCGCGTAAGAAGCAAGGAGCAGCGAGGGAAAAGGGGGCGAAAGGGGGCAATATGTACCAATCGCCAACGTCAAGAAGCAAAAGCCCACGATGGAGCCGAGGTAGCCAACAAGAGGTAAAATCCACATCTTCGACAGCCTGCTTCCGAATATGGATCAGTTATGGCGGTATCATGTCACGACGGCGGGTCGCAAGTGTTGGCGTCGGGATATCGTCGTGGGCGGCGTTTGGTGGGATGATTGTTGGCTTGACGTGTTCAATTTAGCGATCGTCTTTCTTCTTCAGGGGGGGACGCGTCTTGGTGGGGGGCCCGGCTTGGCGTTGCTCAGGCTCAATCCATTTCTTTCAGCCACATCATCATTGGGCACTCCTGGTCGCTTTTATGGGGCCGGAATATTCGGGTTGCGATTGATCCCTGCCGATAAGACATTGATAAGATAGCTGCCCTTATCACACAATCCTCGAGGTGCCCCCAGCAATTTTTTGACGATGATTTTGTTAATCGACCGACAACAAATACAGCAGGACTAACGCCTTCCTCGACGACACCAGAACCGAGACAAGAGTGCAAGAGCGCATTGCGATAGCGGCTTCGAATTTCATCCAACCGAAATCACCAAAAACCCCCACTCTACAACCACGGGGTCTTTAGCAGGCACGACTCCCTGAGCTCCAGAGGCTGACCCCGCCAAATCCAAAAAATTGTGGCCTAGAACGAGACCACAGTACATCATCGCCCTCTCGCCGAACTAGACTGTTTTTTTTTTTTTTTGGTCGGCGTCAGAAAACCTAGAACTGTCAATTCATCATGTCACGCCCCGAGGATACCCTGTAAGCTTCTATTGTCGCATAAATCTCTCTCGAAGCGCAACTGACGACTCAAAAACAGCCAGGCGGATATCCACTACGACGATGTTGAGGCGCGCAAGTACACGACGAGCTCCCGGATAAAGAACATCCAGGCCTCGATGACACAGCGTGCGCTCGAGCTTCTCGACTTGCAATCCCCCAGCTTTATCCTCGATGTTGGATGCGGTAGCGGGCTGTCGGGCGAGATTCTATCCGACGTTCCCGAAGACGAGGGCGGGCCGCACGTCTGGGTGGGCATGGACATCAGCGCGTCCATGCTTGACGTGGCCCTGCAGCGGGATGTTGAGGGCGATCTGCTCCTGGCCGACATTGGCCAGGGCGTGCCGTTTCGCGCCGGTACCTTCGACGCCGCTATCAGCATCAGCGCTATCCAATGGCTGTGCAATGCCGAGACCAGCGAGACGTCGCCTGCCGGTCGCCTGACGCGCTTCTTCAACGGACTGTACTTGTCGCTCAAACGCGGCGGCCGCGCTGTCTGCCAGTTCTACCCCAAGAACGACGTCCAGCGCCACATGATCACCAACGCCGCCGTCAAGGCTGGCTTCTGCGCCGGTATCCTTGAGGACGACCCCGAGACCAAGAATGTCAAAGTCTACTTGGTTCTAACAGCCGGCGGCAGCGCGGCGAGTGGCGATATCACGGGCGTTGTTGATGGCATGGACGGCGTCGACGTGCTCGATTCCAGGAAAAGAGGGCCCAAGGCCGGCAAGGGCGAGATCAAGAAGGGCAGCAAGATCTGGATCATCAAGAAGAAGGAACAGATGGAGCGCAAGGGCAAGATCGTCAAAGCCACGACCAAATACACGGGCCGGAAACGTCGGGTGCAGTTCTAGGAACATTGGGACTCGTCATGCATTTTTTCGCATCTTATGCTTTTTTCCTTGGCAATTGCATATGGGGCGGCGTTTTGGAGGGATCTGGCGCAGCGAAAAAAAAAAAAAAAACCGTCGCGCCAACTCTTTGCGGTCATTGATATTTAAATATATCTACGGGCTGATCTTTTTTTGATACCCAATTTCTTCGGACATAGTCTCTTAATTCTTGCAAGCTGGGACTGGTATGGTGAAATCGTCATTGTTGTCAGGCGAACCATGTGCTTAGCCCCTTATTCTCCCTATTTTCCATCCATTCCAAAACCCCGTTCCCAAAACCTTTTCCTGCCCCATTCATCCTTCATCTCTCCAAACCCCTTGATTCTCGCCCAAAGGCATTGACCAACCATCTAAGCATGCTCACCTTGCTGCAGCCCAGCTGGCTTGCCCTCGGTGATCTCGGGATAAACCACATACTCGCCCGAGTAATGCGGCAGTCCATCGGCACCAATCGTCACCTCGGTCGACGCCACGCTGACCTTGAGGTCGGGGACCTCCTCCACATTCTGCTCCTCGCCCGTGAACAGCGTGACCCTCCACTGCAGGTTCTTGCGCAGGTGCGGCACCACATCTTCGGGCTTCAGGCTCGCCAGTTGGTGTTCGAGCACAATGTCCTGCAGCAGCGCCGAAGTCAGCGGCACCGTGCCCGACACCATCAGCCCGTTGGCCGTGTCTCGCCGGCACTTGCCGCATTGTGTCTCGGGCGCCCGGCCGAGCACGGACACGCGTCCCACGCAGTTGAACTCGGTGTCCCAGCTGACCGGGTCGCTTTCGTTGAAGGCGCCGAGGAAGACGAGCAGTCGGAAGGACTGGCCCAGCCCGTGCTTCTGGGCGCGCACGTTGACCACCCACTCCGTGTACTTGTTGTTGGGCGCGAGATGCTGGAGCGACGAGGGGATGGCTAAATAGGGGTTTGGTGTGTCAGTGATCCGGTTCTCAGGGCTGGTTGGCATCAGGAACCGCTTGGTACTACTTACCCTCGACCTTGTCTGCCTTCTCATGGGAAATGGGCTTCTGCGCAGCAGGAGGAGCCACCTCGGTAGCGTGGACAACAGGAGGAGGCATAGCAGCCAACGAGAGCGCAGCTGCCTCTGGCGTACGCTCGACTACGTTGGCAGCAAAGTTCTGGAGCGTGTTGGAGCCGTACAGCATTGTGACCGACTTGCGCAGGGCCGTCTGGTACGCCGCCGTGGTCGAGTACTGCCACTTCTGCGTATCCGGGTAGGCGTAGCCAAATGTGGCCGCGCTGTCCTTGATCTGCGCCGACGTCCAGAACTTGCTCCCCGATTTGTCCCAGAAGGGCTCGAGGGTTGTGTCTTGGCTCTGCGGCTCGCGCTGCTCGGCGCTGAAGGTCGAGTACGGCGCCGGCCGAGTCGTCATGAAGCTGTTGGGGTTGAGGTCCTGCCAGATGGCCCAGAGCCGGTCGACGTTGCTGTAGAAAGGGGTGTGGTGTCAGTGATGCGAGACGCAGCATGAGATAGGACCTAATGGTCAAAGGAGACTCACGTGTGGTGCAGCCAGAAAAAGGGGTCAAAAGCCGACACCTCGAGCGACGACATGTGGCCGCCACCGCCCGTGCGGTCATGGATCTCGTTGTGCACGTCCTCGAGACTGCCATAGGCACCCGGGCTCGTGCTGGGGTCCCACTGGTTGAAGCTGAAGGCGTCGTAGTTCTTGTACGACAGAAGGAGCAGGCTGACGTTGCTGCGCAGGGAGGCCAGCTCATTGGTGAGGATCGGCGCGATGCGCGAGTCTTGGGACTTGCCCGCTGCGCTCGGGTAGCGGACAGTCGTTGGATAGCGGCTCCACTGGGTATCTCTGTCAGCTTGTCTGAAACATGGCCATGCCATGATGTGGAGGGTCACAAGAAAGGAGAGAGAAATATACCTGAGCGTTGAAGTCTCCCCGCGACGGGTTCACCGGGTGGAAACTGAAGTGATAGAGCGGGTTGTTCACCGACTTGGACGTGCCGTCGACATCAACCACACGGATGGTGGGCGTGGTGAGGGTCGTCGGGAAGGCCAAGGTTCCCGCGGGCGGCTGGCTAGCCCAGTCGAAGTAAGGGGCGCGAAAGTCCTTAGCCGCCGCGACATATTTGTCTCGCAAGGTGCCAGCAGGGAACTTTTGCGCCACGGCTTGGACCGAGGTGTAGAGGCATTGCTCGTACAGGGCAAGGTATGGCCGGTGCCACGTCAGGAACAGGATCGACGAGTGCGTGCAGTAGCCCCCGAAGCCGCTGGTCGTCTGCCAGTCCGTGTCGCTGCCGACCCCGTTCCACGGCTTGAACGGCAGCCCGTGGATGCCGGCGATCTGGTAGTACGACTTGAGTTGGCTCTCATCAAGGCCTTGGAGGTTCTGAAGGCCCAGGATGTAGAGGTTGAACAGGTCGGGGTAGTTTTGCTGAAGGTCACGAAGCTCTCGGCGGAGGGGAACTGCTCCTGATTGTTGGAAGGATAGGGGTTAGCAGATGTCACCCCCGAGTACTAATGAAAGTGAAAGCGAATGCAGCGAAACTAGAAAACGGGAAGAACAACTAGGCCAAGAAGCTGGAAATTTCTCGACCTTAAGGTTATGCTGAAAGCCATTTGGTGGGAAAAAGCTTACCGTTGGAGGCTGGGGTGGTGGGGACACCCGTGATGGCAATGTTTCCGGAGCTCATGTCTGCAGCTAAAACAGACAGAATTTTGAATGTGATATGTATGATGTGGATTTGAGTTTGAAGGGAAAACTTGCTCAGTATGGGGGCATCTTCTTAACCACATCCTGGCATTATTGCTGGGCTTAATATACTCTACATGAAGGACAAGCCCACCCCCGTCACTCCTTAGACAGCCATGCACCACCGGGCTTACGTCATTTGAATCCATGGGAAGATGGGTCGCCCTGTGAGTGGCGCTAGCGGGCCCACGGACATGAAGTAAAATGGCGGTGTCGTCAGTAAAGAGACATGGATCTGCTCAGCTGGAGGCTGCAGGAGACGGAATTCGCGTGCTATCACAACCAGAATTCCTTCAATGGACAAGTTTGGCTGCCCGGGTGTCTTTCCGAGTGTCTTGTGGAAGTTCACCCGAATGGAGACTCGAGTGTCAGCATGAGGCTCACTTCCCAGTCCGGTGTGGCTGGGAGGCGTCCCGTGAGCGAGCCTGGGAGACAAGGATTCTAGCGCCAACCGCGGTTCCCCGGTTGATCCTTCAGCCCTAACAGCACCCCCAAGGGCCACTATACCCACCTTGCCACCCACCAGCGCCCTACCCAACCACAACTGGTCCCAGACCAGCAGCTGACGACAGGTGAGGGTGCGCTTTGACTTCAATACGGAAATGATCCTACAAGCGTAATTTAATTCCGAATTCGACCAGACACCTCTCTCAGTCTTAACATCAGCGAACTGGGTCGCCGCAGCCTACCAAATTTCCTCTTTTCACTCGATCATCCCTGTTATAGTCAAGCCCTCGTCACAATCCCTGGCATCGCCGCCGCAACGAGCCTGGTGTACGTCGCACAAAGGCGTGAAGACAAATCTCGCCGACGCTTCCGAGACTGACACGCCTCTCGAGTCTCTTTGATTCTCTTTTCGCATACCCTACCTCCTCCTTCTCTCCCTTCCCTGCAAGCGAACCCCCCCGGACCGTAAGCGACAAGGGACGGTCAGAACGGACCCTCTGAAGTCCGCTGCCGTGGAACCACGAGCCACATCGGTTGGCCGACAGGAAAGGTCAGAGGACATTCGTCGAGCAGCCTCGTTTCTTCCAACCAGAAGAAGAAGAGAGGAGCTGCCTTAGCCGGCACTAGAGCCAATACCATTGATTGCTTTCAAGTAAATCCTCGCGATATGAAAAAAAATGGAAATCAAAATGCTGACAAATTCCCATACCTAGTTAGGACGTTGGGACCGAAGCCGACCTTGACAGTGATTAGCGACTTGGGAATCCTTGCCATCAATCAGAGAGTGACCCAATTCAGCAGTCCAGGCAAAGTTGTGAACGAGCAGAAGATAAAAATTACAAGTCTGTGTGGCGAGTCTAGCGATATACACAAAAGCCAAGCGCACTGTCTTGCTGACGTCCTCGCCGCTCGCCGCCGAAAAGCACCCAAGTAGACGCTACAGGGTCTTTTCTGTCGCTTTCAAAGCCCGTTATTTGACTGACGAACACTTTCGCTGCAGCAAGGCAGGACCGCGTGTTACACCAGCCACGCCCAACGCTCTGATCACGATGTTGGGGGCCAAGAAATCCGAGTAACAACGGGAGGCGACACGGCAGATCGATAGAATCAAAGCGCGGCCTGTTCAGTGTTCACACCGGGACCAAATAGTCAAGCAAGTCCAGGATTAGCGAGAACGGCAGCAATCATCTCATTTTCTCACCGAACTCTCTGCACAGCTCCCACGGTGGCACTCCAGAGTCTTGTTTACGTTTATCCGCTCATCTCAGCCTTGTTCACCACGAGTGACGGTTCTTGGCGCCTGCCTATATGTATTGACAGAAGAGTGGGCTGATGCGCACCAGGCACGAGAGTCCTCGGCTCTGCGCCAAACACTCTCATATCAACTGGCACGAGGGGCACATCCCCTTCCTGAAGGCTAAGGGGAGCATTTCAACTTGGAAACGATCGCCAGCTTCGCCGAGAACTATGTGATCAAACCGCTGCCATCCACACCTGCCATCGACAGCTCAAAGTGGCCTGGTCCACTGGAGGATTTGCCGAGCTCAAGACTCGCCCTTATCACTATAACTCGATCCATGGGTGCGCTCCCGAGAAGCGCGACATCAAGTCGTGCGTTGCGACGATCGCGTTGTGGAACAACCACAGGAGACTTAATCCATCAAAACCACCTGGCCACTCGCCCAAAATCGTACGTTCCTGGCTCCGAAGCCAAGCGGTCGGGTGGTATGTCTAGGATCTGGTGTGTAGCCACCACAACGAACTTTTCTAATGCGGCAGAGTTGAGTGAGTATCAGATTGGCAGCGTTGCTCCTAATTACCGAGGAGAAAAAGGAGGAGGCCGTTGAGGCCAAGCCCACCCCCGCCAAGCGCGCGGCAGCATCTTCTCCAGGACGAGACCATCCGATTTTCCCAGTGGCCCAACCGGCGCTGGTCCGACTGGGACTCACCGCTCTCTCAACCAGTGATTTTCAGTCGCCAAGTGAACTGGGAGATAGCTGGGGCAGTCGAGAAGAGGTACAAGCAGCGACGATAAAGCCGCATGAGTAACGGGAGATAGAGGCCGCGGCAAGCTTGGGGGTGCGTCTGGCTGCAGAACGAGCGCACTTGAGTGTCGAGTCAGTATTTGATCGATCTGTGCCGAAGCTCTTACCGACATTCACCTATTATATTCATGTTGGCCAATAAAGGTACTTACCCTATGAGGAAGACTGTCCTCAGACAACTCACAGACGATGCCCCGGCAATTTGGTGCTGGCCGCATCCCTTTGAAGAGCAGCGCTAGTCTAGAAAACAGAAACGCCTTCAAAAAGAATGGAATCATTAGAGCTGCTCCAGAAGTTTTAAGGTGATCAATGAAGAACGTCCTTTTATTGCTTTGTTTAGACCAAAGTGCTGTCTAGCTTCTTTTCACACCACGACCCGCGGCATTCTTTGTGGTCCAACTTTAGGTTCTTTCTGTGTGTGCTCTTTGCAATGTGTTTCAAAGAGCAGATGCTTGGTGCTTGCTTCAGAGTAATTGCCCATCTCATTGTTGGTCGTTGTCAAGGTTCCTTTAAGTATCACAACAATTACCTGTTAACACTCCCGTCAAACTCGGCGACTGTCCCACTCTCTCCATCAAACCACCCTCGGTCTCACTCGAACATACTCCGACACTCAACACTCAGGCACCTAGGCACCTAGGCACTCAAACACAAACACGCCATGGTGGATTTTATTGAGAGTGTTTTGCCCAAAAATGCAGTGGCTCATCTTAGACGGTCCTGGCGCAGGGCAAGGAGGACTAGGGCGATGGAGACAACCTGCAGGGCGTTGAAGATCATCTCCAAAGTGCTGATGATCGTCTTGGATGTGATAATTTACATCCTCCTTTATGGATCATTTGCCTTTTGCGCGTTTGTTTTGATCTCCCCGCTGGTCATTGAGTACTTCAACCCTGACTTTTTTGCCCCTGAGCCCGCGCCGGCCCAGCCGTTTGCGTGCGGCCCAGAAAAGCTGCGCAAACCATATCACGACACCCAAGAATGGAAGGAAAGCGCATACGGTTGGCTAGACTGCAACTATGATGCCTCTCAGCACTCCATGTACAAGTCCTTCGCCAGGACGGTACCCTACTACATCGAGTTGGAGAGCATCCACCGGGACCTGCGGCCTGACGATCTCCGCCTTCGAAAGGCAACCGACGAGTCTCCCAACGGACTCTGGGCGGCAGTCGAGCGGCGGCTGCTCGCCGACCCCAACTACCCGCTCGTCGTCCGCTACGACAAGCTGCGACGGTCGCTCTGGGCCCTCTTCTTGCCCAGTTTCGCCGAGGATTACAAGGCCGGGCTCCAGGGTGGGATCGTGCCAAAAGCCAACCCCCGTCTGCCCTCGGCTGCTGAGAAGAGAATCTATGCCAAACTGTTTGCAACAGTGATCTCGCTCGAGCGGGAGGATCGGCTGACGAACCAGTTGGGGCGGCCTCGCGATGCTGGCACCTGGCATGACTTGCTGGACGGTAATGAGCAGCAAAAGCGGCGTCAGCGGGAAGAGTGGTATGAAGAGAGAGCGAAAGAGAAAAAGCGTAAACGCCAAACCGCCTAGAGGACTTTTATCGTCGTGTGTGTTGGTATTTTCGACATACTATAATTGTCAAATATCAGGGGCTAGACTACTTGACACTCCAGCCGCATGCTGGCCATGACAGCCTATTGTTGCGTTTGGAGCCAGAAGTAGACCTGCTCAAGTTCAACAGCATTTCCTGTATAAACGCGGTTAGTTCATTCGTTGAAGGTTGTCTGTAATGGATAGGCTAACGACGTGAGCGTACATGTAGGAAATATTATTAGAATCCTCTTTTCCTTCATCTCCTTTCAGTTCTTTTTTTATTTACGAAGTTATATCGCCACTGACAGACGTCGGCAAGCCTCACCATTGAGGAGTTATAGCTATCAGGTACTCTTATCAATGAATGCACAAGTAATACTATATCTTCAAGACGTACACTCATCCGCGCTAATTGTCTATTTCCGTACTACCTAGGTACGTTTCTCTCCTTGTTTACCGAAATCTCTTGAGAGCATAGTACTCCTGAATATAGACAAAAAATTCCGTTACAGCTTATAACTCACTTTTTGCCCTTCCCAACCAAGGGCATTGGCGCTTGGAAAATGGAAGTTTGAGGTATGGTGGCATCTACATCTGGCACCCATGGTACATAAAACACATGATCCCGCTGAAGTTTAAGCTCCACACCAAAAGAAATTCGAAAAGAATGTCAGTCACGTGGTGATAATCTCCATCTGGGTTACCAGGCCTTTATCTTAACCTACGGCGTCTTAACAGCTGGGGTTTTATTCTTCACGATACTACAGTATATTGAATATACATCAGACCGTTCTTCGCGGGTACGGAAGGACGGATGCCTCTACGTTCTGAGTGTACCGGGGTTCTTTCTGCTGTCGCTCCTTTGGGGTGTGTTCCTGGCCTGCGCTATACTGCCACTCCCCGTAGCCGCATTCCAATGATGGTTGGTATGCACACTGGGTCGTACTTGTTGTGGAATCGCCTGGAGGAATATCGGCGGCGTGAAGACCGGAAGTGAGACCAACAAGGCGGCGACTGATCCGGAGGAGGGACTTGGAGTTGTTGACCAGCCACCAGCTGCTGGCGAAGATGAGGACATGGAACTTCCGACATACCCGGAGGCGACCTTGGATGTTTTAAAACCACCGGCATATTATTAGAAACAGGGAGCCACGCGCGAGTTCAAGTGGTTGTTGGGGCATCAAACCAGGGGTTTTGGCCACTTCTTAGAAATCCTACTGCATCGTTAAACCATCGCCGAAAAGGAGATGAGCAAACGGAGTGTCGGCGTTGCATTAATTAATACAAGAAGGGCCAGTGTCAACAGAGTGATCAGGGGCAGGGGCAAACCTGTGGAAGCCTACATATCAATGCTGTTAGGAGAGACTCGTGTATTTCATTCGTCTTTATTCAAAGATATAATCTTACATTCCTGAGTGCTGATCTTGTCACCTTCCCTATTCTTCGGTTGGTGTTCTCTGTCCCTCAAGGCCACACACATATACCCAGTGCCCAGCCACCAAAGGTTAAAGCATAAAACCCCAGAAAACCCAGTTGTGCAGACACACAAAATGAAGAGAGTACCTAAAATAACAGTGGATACAAAAATTTAACCGTATATGACCGAGAAAATTGCCAAAAAGGGCTTGGGGTCCCTTTGGAACTCCTGCTTTGGACGGGCTGGGAATCAAACCCAGGACCTTTCGCATCAGAGAACCATCTTGGAAAGACGATGAGATGCTAAGCGAACGCTCTACCAACTGAGCCACACGCCCTATGCTTGTTTGATGGATGTGGTGGGTGGAAATGGCGCAGAAGGTTTGTGCATGGGTGGTGGATCGTGATGAAAGGTTGGGTTCAGGGGTATTTGGTGTTGGGGTGGAGACCCGGCAATGAGACAGAGTACAGAGAAACCAAGCGAGAAGGCCATTATTTCAGCTTCGGAAGAAGGGGAATAGCAATGGCTGAGTTGCTAGGTATTTAAATGTTTGTATGTACCTCTCGAGAATTGGTTCATCTGAGTTTTCTTGTTTTGTTTCCATGCACGCTCACATGGATGGACTGTGTTCACGGCAAGCCCCAGGGGAGTAGCCATGAGATTTAGATATCGAATTGTTAAGCTACGAAGAGTAACTAACGTACCTGGCTATCAGGTTTTACGAACTGACAGCGTCGGACTCTGGAGACAATGAGAGGAGTACCTCTAGGCTGCGCCTCTGTCATGAGGACTTAGTCTAAAGATCATCCCAAACTCAAAGGATAAGAGAAAGTAGTCTAAAGAAGAGGGCAGAAACGGAAAGCTGTCGTCTTCCTAACGGCACCGAGGCCCCTTGATCTCGGTTGGCGAGGAGAATCGTGATCATGTACAAGTCCTGATCCCTTATTCTGATCCAAGGATTGGCAGGTTGTATGAGTCTCGGTGATGGAGACGTGTTGGCCTTTTCGGCGAACATGAAGCCGCCGCATGGAATCCAGGCCACCAAGAGAGATTCCCGCCGCTCATCCCCGTCCTCGTATCCACTGAAACAAAGGATGACCCGCACGACTTTTTCTGGGAGCCGTAGCCATCTTTGGGATATCCCCGTGATCATCCAACTCAAGAATCCACATCGCCGCATGTCCTTTCTCAATATTTCCCATCCTTGCCTGGTATGGTTTTCGCGATTCAGCCCCTACCATGAATCTCAAAGCACACGATCGACCCTCATGGACTAGCAAGTGCAGGAATTTGCCGTAGTGCGACAATTTTCCTGCCTAAGCCAGTGTTCGTCTCCTCGGTTGACTTGTCTGCCTGCCAGGCGGCAGTGTCAAGACGTGTCAACTAGACGAGCGAGCAAGTCAACATCAGGGCACATCAGAGAATCTTTGAGCATGGTGACATTGACGGCTGCCCCGAGGGACCCTTTCCACGATATGAATTTTCGCAGCGGACCGCCACGCCAGATCGCCGATCCTTAGGCCTCAAACCAAACTGGGGGTGCAAAAAAGGTTCGGATCTTGTCCCAAATATCGACCGTGTTCCGCGCGATTGCTTCCACCCTGCCAGTTGAATAGAGGTTAACGATGACACCAAGATAAATGAGGGGAGGTAAATGGAGAGAAATAAAACTTGCTTAATGTTGGGGAGCTCTTCTCGTGGGGGGATAAAGGCTCTGGAAGCGCGGCCTCTATCTCTCTATCGGTGATGTGGTTGCTCTTCTCGCTCCGGCCAGCCAGAATGTCTTCCTCCTCAACACCATCGCCGTGTGCGAAACCGTCAAACAGTGCGCGGGGAGTCTCTTTCTGTTTTTTTTTTCGCGACCAGGTCAATGCCCTGAATAGTAGGCGGCCGTGGAGGTCCTGACGAAGCCTAGGGCGTGAGACCAGGTCGAACGGTCGCTTCGAAGGAGCTGTTTGCTCCATGCCTGGAAATTCATGACTTGGTGTATTGCGCGATTTAGAGAAACCAGAAATAATCTCGTTGGGGTTTTCTTGGTTGGAAAGAAGAAAAGGTGATCGGATTAATTAGACAACATGGAATGGGAGGGGTTCACCAGCTGTACGTCAGTTGCCCACTTGGTGTCTCGGTTGCGGGGGCGCTTTTGTTCTCCATCTCCAGATGTGGTCTCTGTATCGGGTCGGTGCCTGAGGCTGCAGCAAATCCGGAGTCCCATCTTGTGAATAAGGGTGTTTTATTTGCTATTGGGATGGTATTGACTCTGCTTTGGGTTGGTGTCACTTCCTGTTCGCTTCAAGGACTTACGACTTTCATTGCGGTGTCAAGCTGTCAAGAATCTAATGGCCAAGCTGCGTGGGCATTAATGGGTCTTTGGAATGGACAGATCTACCAAACGGCACCATTCCTGGCTACAGTACTTGAAAAGGCCACGAGCCTCAAACGCTCTCTCTCCTCTAACTCCTCCTCCTCCCACCCATTCTCTTACTTCCCCCGGCTTCAAGAAGTCTTGACGTGAGAATCCTCTGCAGATCGGTTCCCGGAAGCTCGGTGAAAAGGTAACTGCGCCCCTTCTTACTAGCCAAAAACCTCACGACACCCAGAGCACAGACGTAACCTGCACGTTCTTGAGCGGGGAACTGAAGATGTCGCTGAGTGAGATGACCCGCACAATCGTATGTCAGTATTTTGCTCGCAGGTCCTGTCCGAGCGGGCAGAAGGGCTCTGTAAACGAGCACTCTCGTGCTTCAAGTACTTCAGCAGCGTTAAGTCCTGGTAGGTTCGCTTAGCAACCACCTGTCAATTCATAGTTAGCCCGCTCTGCTTCCAATCCTAGACATCGTGGTTATCAAAGCTCGAGGACTTACCAAGGTGATGATACCGCTGGAAACACGGTCTTCGCCGCCAATTTCGACGGCAACCAAATCATGCCGGGCCGAGAAGAGGGTCTGAAGAAAGCGATGGGATCCGTCGCGTTCTGGCCAAGCTGGGGTTTCATGGTCGGAAGAGCCCAACACTTCTGTCGGATTTGGTGCGAATGTGCAGTTTGTCGAAGTCCTGGAGGAAGCCGGGCTGTTCGTCTGCGGCTTGATCATATATTCGTCCTCACCAGCAGAGCCGGAGATGGTGCGAGTCAATAGCAAGTGCCGATTTTGCATAGACAAGAGTATCTGCTCTCTCGATGAAGAAGCGAGAGAGAAAAGGTGATTGGGAACAATTTGCAACAAAAAGGCAGACAGTACTAATGACCCATGCACACATTCACCTGCAACTGCGAATTGCCACTAATATGGTAGGTACGCCTGACCCTTTGGTCAAAAGAGAGGGTCGCTTTACCCAGTGTCATACGCTTGCTAAAGTTAGAGGAGGTTATGTCATCTCATATGATCTGCCTGAGAAGGAGTTAAAATCACTTGATTAATTAGCCGCAAGTAGACTAAACGACATGAACGCAAGAGTAAACGGCAAAAATTTCGTGAAGCAGCCAGAAAACAAATAGACTAGACATCTTAACCCCATTACCGGATCAACCCCACTTCCGGACTTGGCACCACACACCGCCATTTCCATCACCACCCACTTCAATTTGACACAACTCATTCAATTCTAGGCCAAATTTCTTCATATTTAAAAATGGAATCTGTCCGTAAACAGTTAATTGAATTAGCTATTAAAGCCGTTGAAGACGGACTTACCCAGAAAGAAGCCGCGGCGCGATATAGTATACCGACTTCTACGTTGTCAAACCGACTCCATAGCTCGCACACAGCACACAGGGCCAAGGAAAATAAACAGCGCCTTTCTCCCTCGCAAAAAAGCTTCGTTATTAACTAAGCCCTCGACTTTAAAGCTGCATTCAAGGCTCCTAGCCGTCGTCAGCTTGTAGGCTTCGCTAAAGCTATATTGCGTAAAGGAAGCAACATCAAAGCCCTAGGCCCACGTTGGTTCAACCAATTTCTCAACCGCCACCCTAAGATCAAAGTAAAGCTATCCCGAATTCTAGAAGCCAATCGAGTGCGTAAATCTACTCGTAAAGCGTACAAGGATTTCTTTGCTCGGTTAAATGCCCAATTGAAAGAAAAAAACATCGTACCAGCCAATATCGCTAATATAGACGAACACGGCCTTCAGGAACTCAAAACAAAGGCTAGAAAAGTAATAAGGAGCTCTCTTACACGCAAGGCTTATGTTGCAGGGTCTAACGCAACCACCTGGGTCTCAATTATCAAGTGCAGCACTGCAGAGGGCCGTAAATTGTCGCCAGTTATCGTCTTCACGGGGGCCAGCTTACAGGGGCAGTAGTTCCCTTCAAATTTGGCTTTGGAAAAGGACTTTCCTACTTAAAAATACGACCACTCGCCCACTAGCTAAAGTAATGCCGAAATAGCCCTCAAATGGCTCAAGAACGTCTACTTAATTCAAACCAAGCTAAAAAAGCCGTTAAAATAGCGCTTCTTAATCTTTAATAAGCACTCAAGCCACATAACAGCTAACTTCATATTAAAAGCATAGAAAAACAAAGTGCAACTAGTTTATTTACTTTCACATACCTCTCACAAAACCTAACCTCTCAATCGTATAGTCTTTTCTGCATTAAAAAATTACTTTAGGCAAAATGCAAAGGCTTTAGCTACTTTCACTACCTTAGCAGCTATTAATAAGCAACGCTTTTTATACTATTATAAAAATGCATCCAACAAAGGAATAAGCGCTCGGAATTTAATTTCTAGCTTTAGGGAAACCGGTATCTATCCTTTTAAACCAGCAGCTATATTAAATAACCCTAATGTAATTGTTTATAAAAATGCCCTCACCTACCTACTTATACTACCTTCAACACCACCTCCTGTACTAAAATTTGGTCTTTTTCAAACCCCCTAAAAGGGCCAAGACCTTTGAGAACAATAGGAGGTTATGCGGGCAATTATCAGCCTGACTAAAAGGGATGCCCGGGTTCTTTTTTCTAAGGCAAGGAAAGCCTTAGACATGAAGAATGCAGAGATCGCGGAATTGAAGGCGCGAGTAGCCAACCTAGCTACTAAATTAGAAGCTCACAAGCCGCATACGAGGAAAAAAGTCAAAAAGCCTGCCAATGATCGCTTTGCGAGGATTGAAGACATTGTAGCTGCCCAGTTAGCTAGCGAACAACCCGCCAAACAAAGAAGGACCATAGCGCCGATTGAAGAGGAGGAAGAAAGGGAAGAAGCGCAAGAAACAATTGTTTACGCACTGGATACAATTAGACGGCTAGAAGAGGAATAAAAAGGACTAATTGGCTTGTAAATAGCTTCAAAATTAACGAAGTTGTGGTTGTTTTAGTATCGTGGTGGTGTTCAGGGGGGCGATCCGGGAATGGGGTCAATCCGGTTGTTGGGTCGCGATGTCTAGAGCTTCACGATTTTTGAATCCGTGGTTTGTAGAAATGCGAGTAATTACATCTCGGGCCGCCAGCGAGCCAAGAACTTGGGTCAATGTCAACATATCACACATTATTCACTCTCATATTTCACTTCCCCGCCCTGTCGAGTAACCACAGGGGGTTGGTTTCGCATGCTGACAGTTGAAAATGCAAATCCCTGGAACTGTTGGTCCATACCAAGGGCGAATTTCTTTTACAGGAAACCCCCCCCCCCCAGCACTACCCCTTACTCGTCGTCGTCCGCCTCCTCGTCGTCATCGTCATCGTCATCGTCGTCCTCGTCGTCGGCGGGCTCGGCGTGACTCGCAAACGGGTCACGAAAGATTTGGAGGTCAACGCCTCCGCTAAAGAAAGAAATGTGACAGTCAGTGTTTGTCAACCGTATGATTGTTGTCTTGGAGGCACTCACAAACGCCAGTTCCACCAGCGCAGCACAGCAAACTACCGTCACCGGCGCTCGGCTGGGCTCCGGCCCCGTTGGATAAATCGATGGAGCAGCTATTCAAAAGAAAAGAAAAATGTTAGCACCATGCAATTGTCACATGTACACACTGGAGTTCCTTACGCGAGACAGGCGGCGAAACGTGACGGCTCAGGTGAAGGGCAGGCGGCCGTACGCGGCCACTCCACCACCCGGTAGAGGGAGGGGGGTGGAGGGCTTTCCTCGCCGGGAGGGGACGCCAACGAGTGGTTGTTCATGTTAATTTTCTTTTTAAAAAGAAAAACATGTTTGGACAAGTGTTTGAATCTAACCATTCAGTTAGTGGACGATGGTCATACTCTGGTGTAAAAACGGTGGTAGAACATGTTGCTGTTTCTATATCATGGAGAGTCGCAAAGGAGATTGGAGGCAGACGATGATATCAGGTCAGGTAGGCAGTGATATTAGGTGGCGGGGACATTGGATGGGCTGTGTGCAATATTGATATAGAAATGTAAATGATAAACAAGACGAAGCGCTATACTTACTTGAATATTTGATTTTTCGAAAGAAGGCAAAAGCTGTGAGCCTCACTGCCGAAGAGAGAAAGAAGAAAAGGAAAGGAAAGGGAACCGGAAGGGAGTAATGGCCCTAAATCCGTCCCTAGGTACGTACCGTGATAGTACCGAAACACGATAGGGGATGCGTCAAATCATAGAGCACCAGTTCACTTTTCACGCGTCAGACCTGACAGCAGACCCATTGCGTATCCTTCTCTTCAATTTCTTCTCACACAACTCCACCCTCTGCTGTTTCTTAAAGATGACAACAACCCTAGTTCTAAACACTGCCGCCAACACCCCATCCTTCGGGACTCAGCCCCCCGAACTCAACCTCAACCTCAGTCTCAATCTCAGGCTTTAAACACCAAAGAGCAATGAGGCTCCTGAGCGAACAACCACCAGCTTGGCGCAGCAGAACACTGCTGTCCCGCCCCCGACGCCCACTCAGCCGCCACAGGCTTCAGATTCGCACTGGACATTAAGTCTATATCCCGATTCCCCATCGTTGCGCTTCCCAGAGGCGCGATATCAAGTCCTACGTCTTCAGCGGAGAGATCAATCTCGTAAGCCTTTGCGCTCCAACCGACGCTCCTAGGTGACCTTGAAGGCAGATCGGAGGAGAAAAATCAAATGGAGGATATCAGATTGCTAACACAATCAACAGCAGGACAAGCCGTCGAACCCATCCTTGCACACGATTTCCCCCCTGATGGGCTGTGACGACATGGTAAGTATGCCATTCACTGACTAAAGGCCCAATATTGGGACCAAAAGCAGACAAGATGATCGGATTGCTAATGTCGGGTATGCAGAAGCGTTACACTCCACGACATCCTAGACTAGTCCCTGAATGCTAGGTGGCACTATGACAATGGTGGCGACAAGATGCTCCGAAAAGTACCCAGTTTCTTAAATCTCTCCTGGGATCTGATCAGTGCATTGTGGTCAAGGGCTTCTCTGCGACCGCTGTGTGCTACGGCGCCAAGCTGAAGCTGGCTGACCCTGTTGAGATTCGAGCCGAGTGCTTGATAGAGGGAGATGCTGCTCGCAACCGAAGCCGGCTGGGATATCCCCCCCACGCCGGGTACCGCTCCGCGTTTTCTAAAGACAAGTGATGACTATGAGTACTAGGGTTGACCGGATTCTGACGGTGTGCGGCGATATGTACGCTTTGCGGAGGTGTGTTCGCCTGCTTTGCGTCTTCCAGGATATTTCGGCTAACAACTTTAGCCCGAAGGCCTGATCGGACTCAAAACCAGTTGAGTACGGTCGAGTATGCCAACAAGCAGGATGGCAAGAGCGAGCGCTATGGCGACGAAGTGAAGCGAAAGCTGGCCCCTGAAAGCAAGAAGCACAATATTGTTCTCTGGCTGCAGACCTTGCCTGCCAGCTCCCCTAAGACGAGCCCTTTGAGTCCTCAAGCTCGGAAAGCTTGACAGCTTGCACAGCTTGGATAGCTTGAACAGCACTGATATCTCCAACTATGACCCCGAGGAAGAGTTCGGGGGTGGTGAGAATGGAGCCCGAAGGGGAGAATTGCTCGATTGGTCTGAAGAATTGCTACGCCGACGTAATTATTCGGTTGCTGTCGAGACCTGTGATAACAGAATGGGGCGGGATTCCAATAGTCCAAGCTCGGAATGCTTTCCAAGTCTTTGGCTGTGCGAGCCAGATGCTATGATCTCCCGGATCCAAGTGCGTTGATCCGTGTTCCGCCGCAGTGCTAAATGAGCTTTTCGCCGCGGCCTCCTCAGCCAGACAGCTGGGTTGTGAGCTTCTCGTCTTCCATCATGCCCCATCCAAATTCCCAACAAGCAGTGGCCCAGGAAGAACGTATTGATGAACGCTGTCAACACCAAGGTGATGACGACGGCCCCGGAATCGCTCAACCCAAAAAGGTGCACGACCAACGTCACCACAGCGATGAAGAGAACAAGGCTCTCCAAAACGTACATTGCCACGCCGACACCGTGCGTACGATCCACCACAGAAGGCGGACGAGCAGTCTGGCATCGTGCCAGAGGTTGTTTCGAACCACAACGTTGCCGTGTATCTCGGAGCACCTCCTCGGGTATCTTGAGGGTGGGGAGAGGGGGGCGAGCGAACGGAAAGAGGGAAGGCCTTTGAAAAGACCAAGGAGACCTTAGTCAAGGAAGCAAAGAGATCTAGAGGTAGCAGACTTACGGGAAGGAGGCATCACAGTTGATGCGTGTGCTGCCGCTCGTCTGCCAGCCGCACCATGACCAGCTCAGATAACCTGCCTGGCTTTGGACCAGGTCAGGTCAGATGAAAATTTAAGGAACAGCTATCCCTCTACGGTGCACTGGAGCTTTGGACGTCAAGGGCCTAAGCAGCAGTTTGAAGGCGGCCAGCCTTACCTGCCTTTGTCATAGGCAGGAAGCCAAGTAACCTACCACTAATCAACCACCCCAACCCCGGTCTTAGCCCTAACCATGCCGACCCTCACTATAACAGAGAGGCTAGTTGAAATTAGCAGTGTTTGCTTTCCAACACACTTTTACCTTACGCTTTCCCCCGTTCCATTTTCCTAGCGCTCTGCTTATCCAGAACCGCGGCCAGCTTCCTTTCTATCCTGCTACCCGACCGCCTTTCTCCAACCTTTCTCCGCTCTCTATCCCGCCGCCTTCCTCGACCAGGATGCAGCCAGCGAACGCGAGCCAGTCCAAGCCCAAGCCCTACCTTGACGAACGCAGCCTCTCAAAATCGCCTGACGCATGTCGCCATTCCCCTGAAGAACACTGTGCACTCATTCTCGTAAGACTACCTACCTTGGCTCTTTGGCAACCGCCAGGCACTTGCGCGGACATCTTTCGCTAATACTAAAACTCGGTACCTAGCCGTTTCGATTCTGCGTGCATGTCCACTCGAAGCATCACGTCTACGAGAGAGCGATGAACCAGAAGCCTGCCAATCGCATCTGCTCCCTATTACTAAAAGCCGACAAACAGTACCATCAGCTAGCTGCGCCGAAAGGGCTCCGTCGACTGAAGTGCAAGAGGCGAGATTATATAACTTGGGCGACCTTAGAAAATTCCACTCTTGCTATCAATTTGGATTGTCCTAGGACCAAATTGTGGAGTCCAGATCTGTCTTTTGGTCGCCCAATTTTTTACTTCACTCGAAGTCCAGTCCTGAAATTGGACAAATCCCAGAAGGGGCGTCGCTGTCTCCGACAGCCAATTCAAAGCCTTCAGCTTGACCTGTCTTTGGGCGATAAAGGCTATAATGTTTTCAAATAGTTTTTGCTCAAAAGGTGGTAGAGCAACCAACCTTAACGGCAGCTCTTGGGAATAAATGGCCCAAGGGGAAATATCTCACTGCGATTCAGCGCACTCTAGTGCATTTCCAGCGCTCGTGTTCTCACAGCCTCTTTCTCAGGGCGTCCAGTCGATAAATGACTCTCAACTATAAGACCGCCTCCTAGCTGGCTACAACCACAAAGTTCTCCCAAACCCGATCGCCAATCGCTAACTCCTTGCCCGACTGGAAACGACCTCTTCAATAACTGTATAGCACAATATACTACCAACTTAGGCCAAAGGACAAGACATGAGAGAAGGATAGACAAGCGCAAAACATCATCATTTACTAACTTCGCCAACGAACCTTTTTTTCGAACCCCGGAGACGGGGCCTTCTCGCTGCCCCCAAGTTATGAAGGATAAACTCGAACCTCAAAGTGCCAAACCTCTAGACCTACATTCTTATACTACTCTAAGGAATAGCAAAACAGCCACCCAGCTAATTAAAAGAGCGATCAAACCCCCTCATTTTGCCCAGCTTTTTCAATTTCCCTGGGGAATATGGAGAGATATCCAATTAGACAGGGGCCGCAAAAGCGCAAAAACTCCAGAGAGTGGCCAACTAATTGAACTTGGGGAATGTCCGAATTAAATTAGTAAAGCTCAAACCCAGACAAGCCAATTTTATTACTCTTTATTCAACACCAAGGAACGAGAGGCCGGGTTATGTTCCCAATGGCGCGATATTGGAATCTCAGCTGGCATCCACAATCCAAATTGAAGCGCTCGCGATGGCCACGTCAAGGCTCAAGCCAAAATCTTGCTCCCTAGCAGGTTGCGGACAAGTCTGATTGTCACGATGCGCACCAATAAGTCCACCAAGCATGATATTCAAACGACTCGTGCGGCCATACCGGGCGCATTACCTCATGGCGGAAAGAGATGGCCAAATCGTGAGAACGGGATGGTCTTGCTCGGCGCGCCATGGTTGCTTCATCACTGATGTTCACAGCAAGGCAAGATGCTTTTCCAGATCAAACCCGAAAGGGATTTATTTAGGTGCGAAAAAGAAGTGAGTAACCAGTCCGTTTATTTTTTTTCCCTGGGATCTATATATAACACCTTAAAGTCTCGCCCCAGGTCTCGGAGCCTTTTGCTCTATTTTCGCCCGCCGGTGAGTCTCGCAATAGTTTCCCCAATGGAGATCTCCAGCCTACAACTGATCGACGAGCTTCGAGGCCACATAGTCGATGTTGGTGCCCCACGATGCCGCAGTACTCTGCAGATAGAGAACGCCATCCTCAATGACAACCTCGCAGTACGAGTCGTAGCTGAGCTTGTCCACGATGCGGAACACAATCTCGTTCTTGCTGACCCCCTCGAGGAAGCCCTCCTGGATCATCTCGTCCTCGCCCACCTTCTGGTACTTCATCTGGTACACGAGCGCGTCAAAGTACTTGTATGTGAAGCTGCCCAAGTTGGTTTCCCAGTCGTCGCGGACACTGCTGCCCTTGACCTTGCTTGCCACGTTCAGCTTGGCAAAGGTGTCTTCGAAGTTGGGGTTGAGCTTGATCTCATCGACAGACTTGCCCAGGAGCTCGGCCGTCTGCTTCAGCACATCGCCGATCTTGACGTCGTAGTCCTGACGGATGCCGTTGCGCGCAATGAAGCTGAGCGGCTTGTTGTCCGGGTGAGGAGCCGTGTTAAGGGCTGGGAAGAGTGTGCCCTCTTGGCAGCAGTTGTCAATGTTGGTGCCGAGGTACGTCTCGAGGAACAGGATCCGCAGCTTGCCGTCCTGGACGTCGCAACCACCATATGAGAACCGCGGCGGGTCAGTCTCCTCCAGGTCAAGCGTCATCACGTGTGCGTGGCAGATGGTGTTGATCTCGGACTTGAGCTCGTCGCCGTAGCGGCCGACCAGGTACTTGATCTGCCAGATGGCTCCGTCGACATAGCTATAAAATGTCAGAGAAGGGGTCTGGGCAACATACACCAAGGTGATAAGATATTGAGGAAAACATACCTTTTGATGCAGCTTCCGAGGGACTCTTTGGCATATCCATCGTTGTGGTATGGCCAAATGGCGTTCGGGTTGATGTCAAAGGTCCAGGTCTCACCCAGGAGCTCTGAGAGCTCCTTCTCTCGGGCTGCCTTGTTGTTGTCCCATTCGTCCCGGACTGCGGGGGGTCAGCAGTGTCTCAGTCGATCATGGGGACATGTCTTACCGTTCTTGCGCAGGGCAAGGGGGAGCTTCTCAACGGGCGCAAGGCGGACCATGTTGACTGTTTGTGAGGAAGATGGTATGAAGGTTTGAGTGGTGGTGGGATATGGAATGATTTAGAGAGAGGGGCATCAGTTTGAGGTGAATACTTCCCTCTCTTTATAATCCGCAGCTCGCACCATCTCAAGTCCATCTCGTCCTCAAAGTCCAGACCACGGTTCAAGCTAGGCAGAAACCCCTCAATGTCGTCTCTCGAAACACCATCCTGGCATGGTGTTTGTCAACAAGCACGGGAGACGACAGTGGGAAGCGAAGAAGCGAGGTTTTGAACGAGTCACAGGAAAGCTTCTATGCAAGTCTGCCTGGCCCTTCTGCATGCTGCACACGATATGCCCAAAGCAGCTCACCGCAACGAAATGTGGAGATGAGATGCAGATCTGTGCTGTGGTAAGGGGTGCGGGGTTGTTGTCGTTGGCGCGGTGCGGCTGAGGATGGCGGGCATTTTATCCCTGACCGTTGGACACTTGGGCGTTTGGGGGGGGGGGTCGCAGAAGCAAATACGAACCAAACTGGGCGTTCTTTGGAGGGGTAACCAGGATGTGTTGTCGTCCTCAAGATGCAAACGAAAGGAGTGGCCTCTCACTTTCTCTCCTCCAGTCTTTCGCTTGATATTTCGTATCCCCCAACCTGCAGGAGTCTCGCAACACCGTCACACTGAGACCAATCCCTCGAGTCCGAAGCAGCTTTCAGAGTTGACCCCTCAAGACCGCCAGCGAAAGGGACTGGACCTTCTTTTTCCTCGACATCCCGAAGCAACCGCTCTACGCAAACATGCCTTCTCTGTAAGGCGCCAATATCTCATATCCTCAGTCACACACATCCGACATTTTCGGTCCCACTAAGCTGACAAAACACACAGCCCCCTCCAGGCCAAAGTTGCCATTCGCGACAACTGGGAGAACCCCAAAACCGCACTCCAGGCATCTTTGAAGAACTTAGAGACACTGGTTGGTCACTCAGTCTTTATCGAGCCCGAATGGCATCTCTTGCTGGCGGAACTCGGCGACTTTTACGGCGGAGACAAGGGCCATCTCGTCACCAGCGTTGCCGACTGCGTCAATGCTTGGGCAACGGCCATAACGGAGATCCTCGGCGATGATTCCTTCGAGGAGTGGACCGAAAAGTTGTTGGAAGCTGTCCCAGGGCGGGTGCAAATCTTTCTTGAAGTCTCCGACAGAAAGCCAGCCAAGGTGGCCACGAGTTGGTCCGAAAATCGACAAGGCTTCGTCATTGCGCTTCCCAAGAAGCAGATCGACCGATCCAATGGACTGCTTCCTGTTTTCCGAGGTGATCTTCTAGCATGCTTCGGCGGGGAGGCAGCCAAAGATGCCGGAGCCCTCTCGGAGAGCCGGACAGAAGCAGAAGGCGATGATGGCTGGGCAGATGTGGAGAAGGATGCGACTACTGGGACCATCAAGGTGGTAGAGGAGTCACCGCGCGTGATGGGTTCGACAACAGCAATTCGTCTAAAGGCCAAGTCTTTGCCAAAGGTGGACTCACTCCCCAGGCCCGACGAGCTGTTCAAGAGCGCGCCCTACTACCTCACGATAAGCGGAGGCTCTCAGGAGATTGTCGTCGAAGGGAGTCACAGCCCATCGCTGAAGCTTCTGGCGGATTATCTGACGCGTTGGTGCCGAGTGAACCACCAGGACTCACAAAAGGCAAGTTCATCAGGTGCAATTTCCTCTTTTTTTCTTGCTTCAACCAAAAGCCAACTACTGACTTTATCTCTAGCCTCCTGCCGTCCAAGTGATCCTGAGCCAGTCAGCATTTGCGCTTGGGGAGTGGTACGATCAGGTGGTCCTGACCACCAAGGACACGCGGTACTCTCACAGCTTTCACGTGAGCTCTGCTACAGTTGCAGCCTTTATCGAAGGCGTCCTCGAGTATGAGAGGATCTCGACCCAAGGAGGCACCATGACGTTCTGGAGAGATACCCCGTTCATGTGAAAGGGCTACGTCTGGGTAGAGAAACGATATGCAACCTTATACCAGCCAGCACCTCTTTCTTCAATGTTGGAGCAACGCTTTTCTTCATGATAATAAAGACGGCAAATTATTACTTGCCCCCGAACACTCAACGGCACCTATTGCTTTGATGCTGCTTTCTCCCCCCCCCCCCCAGTATGCATGTTGAAGTGGGGACGAGCTTTTTACCTGACATTACGGACACCACAACGAGAAACAACTCAAACATTGAAGTCTGTTGATGAGAAGAGAAGAGGCCACCGCTACACCGCAACTTTAGTCCCACTGGAGGCGTTGCGACTTGCGAATGCTCATCATTCCACCCAATTACCGGTATATAACCCCCCCCCCCAAGGAGTAAAAATTACAAGTCTGTGTATAATGGCCATTTCCCTACCCAAAAAGGCCACTCGTACTTTCCATTTTTAAATATTTACCTGCCCCTAGTGCCCCTTTCATGTCCAACCTAAAATAAATCTCAGTCAAATCACCACAGTGTGGAATGACCATTTCCCCACCCAAGAAGTCCACTCGCACCTTCCATATGTAAATGTTTACCTACCCCTCGTACCCCCCCTTGCCCCCTTTTCGTCCAACCTAAAATAAACTTCATCCAAATAAAATCACCACATTTTATCGATAGGAACATAATTCCCACCGCCGAAATACATCAGGTAGGTACCTCGCCACCTGACCTTGACACCTCAGAAGAAAGGCAACTCAACCCGGATTCCCATCTTTGGCATGCATTGCGCGCGGAGCTTGCAACCTGCACCTTCTCCTGCAGTCCCAGAACTGCAGGGGGTTACTGACTCGACTCTGCCTCTAATTCTTAGTGGCATGCTGGCTGCCTGCGGTATGCGGCCCCACCTTACCCGACCCCACACTTCCGTTCGCCCAGGATAGTCCCTGTTTACTCTGCGGATTGCTCGGCTTTCACAGGAACAGGCGAGAAAAAGTTGGACAAGCAAAAGCTACATTGTACCTGTTTAGCTAAAGTCACTGTGATGAAGTCGATCTTTCTACTGCAGCTTTTATCGTCATGGAAATTGTGTCTCGTCTATTTGTATTTACAACAGCATATCTCTCCTCAAGGCCGTGCTTGAGACTTGGTTGGAGGGGATACGATACAGTGTGTTTCGATCCTCCTTGAATCAAGCTGTGTGACACTTTTCTGGCCAACACTACAAGGATAACTCTTGGCTCGATGCATATGTTGGGCGCAAAGACTCGCAAATTAAGCATTCATTAAACGGAAAAGGAATATGCATTTCCCCATAGCCAACTCTACGTACAGTACAAGGGTGGATGGATGGCCTCCATCCCTCCCCCAATCAGCCAGCCCTCTTGGTGGTCCAATCTATCGTCCCATCCATCCAAGTCTTTCCTCCGTCGTGGTATCTCCATCGGCCAGCTACTGGCCCTTCTATAGGGTAGGAGAAAAGAGACGCTCATGCGAGTGCGCGGTGCGGTCGGGTTCTAAATACAGGCCGTGCGAATCACGGTCCCTTGAGCAAGTAGGTATCTTACAAGGCATTCTCCATGGAGGTGAGGATGGCTCGTGTGAACTCCTTGTTGGTGGCGTTGCCGCCCATGTCGCGGGTACGAACCTGGCTGTTGGGTGGGTCAATATCCGAGAAAGAAATAAAAAGGGGACAACAGATAACGTACCCCTGAGCAATCACGTCGTAAACGGCGTTAGAGATGCGGTTCGCGTGGTCGTCGAGGCCGAGGTGACGCAGCAGCATAGTGCCGCTGAGAAGGAGCGCAGTAGGGTTGGCTTGGTCATGGCCCTTGATATCGAGACCAACGTGTCTGCAGCCGGGCTCGAAAACAGCCACGTCACGGCCCATGTTGCAGCCAGGGACGACACCGGGGCCACCAACAAGAGCAGCAGCAATGTTGCTAAGAATGCCACCGTACAAGTTGGGCATGACGAGGACGTCGAACTGCTGTGGCCTGCTGACGCACTGCATGGAGGCGTTGTCGACGATCATGTCGTTGCACTCGAGCTGCGGGTAGTCCTTGGCGAGCTTGTTGAAGGTGTTGCGGAACAGACCATCGGCCAGCTTCATGATGTTGGCCTTGTGGATGCAGGTAACCTTCTTGCGGTGGTTGGCAAGGGCGAAGCTAAAGGCGAACTTGGCGATGCGCTCCGACTTGGCGCGGGTGATGATCTTGAGCGACTCGACGACGCCGGGCACGCTCTGGTGCTCGAGACCACTGTACTCGCCCTCGGTGTTCTCTCTGATGATACACAGATCGACGTTCTTGTGGCGCGTCTCGAGGCCGGGGATGTTCTTGATCAGGCAGATGGACGCGTAGATGTCAAGCTCCTGGCGCATGGCGACATTGAAACTCTGGTGGCCGGTGCGGCTGATGGGGGTGTGGAGGATGCCCTTGAGGCCGAGCTTGTTGCGTCGAAGCGAGGCAACAGCCTGGTTGAAGGTGTCCTCGGTGCGACCAGTGGGTGTGGCATCGTCGAGACCAGACACATCAACCTGCTCCCATGTGATGGGCACGTTGTCGGCCTTGAAAATGGTCTTTACGCTCTCGGCAACCTCGCCACCGATACCATCACCGGGGATAAGGGTGACGGTGTACTTGCCGCCGTACTTGGTGGGCTTGAAAAGATCGGACTGGAGGGTCTGGATGGGCGCATCGTCCTGGACGCTGGCGAAGCCGCGCGCGAGGTTGAGGCGCTGGGCGGGCTGGGCGGAAGCCCTCAGCAGGCGCTATAGGATCAAAAGAGAAACAAGTCAGCAAGGCTTGCTTCGTTCTTGGGAGGAGGCGACATCGATTGAGGAATTTGTTGGTTGGTGGCGGGGACAAAGATAAGGCACGTTGGCTGGTCGATTGCTGTCGCGTTACTCGGTGAGAAGGAGAAAAAAGCCTACCTGGGCGGCGCGGGAAGAGTTCCGAGACAGCATCGTGTGTAATTGAGTGCCAGCGACCGAGAACGGAGACTTGGTGGTGGTATAGGGGAGGCTGTCGAGGTGAGGAATGGAAAGTGGAAAGACTGAAGCGAGAAGTTTACGGCGAGGCAGAGCAAATGCCGCAAACAAAATGCCTTGGTTGTGGTGGAGCTGTTTTTTGGTCCTCCACTGCTCCATCTTGCCGAACGCACTACCAGTGCTCACTGCCCATTTCTGGTCTAGCGCCAGCCAAGACCTTTGCGCACGGATCAGGAGCTGTGACGTCCTTCTGAGGCGGCTTGCAGCAGCACCACTGGACCGTTGCGGTGTGGAATCTGCCAAGGCCCTTCGGATGACAGTTGCGAGCATGTTGGCAACACTTGCAACGTGTGGAAAGCTTCACCTCAAAAGCTTTTCTTGTCCTTGGCCGTCAACTATTTTAAATTTTAGGATCCCACTAAGAAACCGAAATTGGCTGTGCATAGAAAAGCTCATGACCCTTTCTTCCGCAGCTGTATACTGCGTAGTATATCGCGCCTTTCCCATCTCCATCATCAATTGACCAATTGACCAATGGGATGGCCAGATCGTGACAGGGGGATATCCCCACCACCTGGTACCAACACCCATCCAACCATCCCAAGAAGGGCTGCCATGTCACTGTTGGAGAACTTCCCGCAGACTGCTGTTTTTGTCAATACTGATACCTACCTTAACTCATCTACAGTTATTCCAAGTCATGTAATTAGCGTGATTTTTCAATGGTTTCATCTCATGACAACCAAATCTCGGCTGCCCGTCTAGATTTTCACAAGGAGGGCAATGAGCATCATCCTTTTCAATGCCTAGCTGATTCCCGAGGCAGTTGACTGCAGGTTAGGCATATAAATTCGGCATCATGGTTATTTGGAGCCTTTATTGGACTTCAAACTCCATTCTCGACGTTTTGTGAATATTCATCTCACCAATTCGAGAGGAAATCATGTTGCCCTGCCCGTCACGATATGAGTTTTGTAAATGATTAATATCTCCCTCCAGTCTATGAACACAGACCCAAACAAAACATAATAGATATTGCGGGCCTATTCATAACTTGCATTCAAATATGGAATCCCGAGTGGAATTTATTTGGTTTCGAAAAACAAGCAAAGATGCTATGTCTACATGTAATTATAATATCGACCGCAGGTCACTTCTTACAGAGAACACTTGCACAAATCAGTGAGTTCTTTGATGGCCGCACACTTTCCACAGCGCTTTATTGAATTAAAGGTCCGACAAAAACTGGAACTGCTTGTTTCTAACGATATTGGCGGAATTAGCCTGATGATAAGGACCCGACAAGTGCCTGGCTGGCTGGCATAATAGCCCAACGGTTTCGTTACGGGAAGACGGGTCCATTAATTGGTACCTGGCGGGCGAGGGAGGTTGGCAGGGGAATTACTGAACGAGAAGCAAGTCCCAGGATTATTCTAGGTTGTCGACGCGGCATCCAGTACCTTAGCTCGGTGTCTGAAATAACACCACAGGTTCCGCAGATTTATCATTTATGTCATACACTGGCGCGCTGCCTTCCAATATCGCCCAATTCTTAGTGTGTTTCGATCAGGTCAAGAGCTGGCTTTGTTCTCCAAGGACAGTATTAACATGCTTTATTCTGCCTATCCCTCGTCCTCCTACCAAAGAGGGCATTTGAGATTATAGCAACTGATGTGTATGTGCATTAAACGAAGCGAATGATGTGTCTGGCCAGTTTGTGACATCCTCCCGCTAGGCCGCTCGTGTTGGGGGCACAGAGCTCGAAAGCAGAAAACAACTGTTGGATCACGGCTACCTTTCTTACCGATTGTCTTGAAACCCGTTTGTTTATCGTTAAACCACGTGTTTGTGAGCGAACTCTAGTCTAAGTTGAATAAGAAAGAGGAAAGAAAAAACAGAGTGGCGGACCTTGGACAAGTCTGCTCTTTGAAGGACTCTCTGTGACGGCCACTCTTCTGCCACCGCTCTTTTGAGGCTGCTCCTTCTTCGATATAAGGGTACTACGACCACCATAACGACACCAGGCAAGGTTTGTTACCTTGCCCATACTCCGGGGCCCCCGTGCCAGAACGTCGTCACCGTTAACTACTGTTACTGCCGCCCCAGAAACCCCCCTCACGTTTGCTAGGCGTTTGCGTCATTTTCTCCCGCTCTGCCACCTCCCCCGCCGTCTTGGTTCAAGAACATCTTCGGACGATATCATTATCTATTGTGCTATTGTGTGCACCTGGCACATTGCACAAAGGCCAACCTCTAAATTACTATTTAAAATTCTCTCCCCCCTCCCCCCTCCCCCCTCCTCCCTCTTCCTCCTTCTTTCTTCTTTTTTTCCTCAGGCATCGAACACTCCTCACCAGTCGAGCAGAGCCATCACCAGGACCACCGCGACCATGGACGTTCCCACCTTGTAAGGCTTTTGGCATCACTTCCTTCTTCCTATCATTTCCTCCCCTTTCATCACCTCTTTGCCTCGTGCCAACACAGACCATCAGAGGGTCTCTCGGCCGCGGCAATCAGAGCGTATAGATCTGCGCTGCTCAAGAGCCGGAGTGATATGAATCTCCAAAAATTGCGATTGAGATCCCACCGTGAGCATCCCACTCGCTGCACTCCTGCCCCTCCACATCTCACGGCATCACTGCCGTGATGTGGCCGCTCTGGAACCCCCCCCCCCCCCACACACCCCTCTCAACGTCCCTCTCGACGTCCCTCTCTGCGCCCCTCTCATACGTCCATCACTCCGTTGTGGCCATTGTCCCGACCTCTTATACACTATTCTAGTATCACATGGAAGCTTGAGCTAACATCGCTGTAGGCCTTTTTGCCCGCTCGCGGTCCGGACGGCCGTACTTTTATACTTCTTCGTGCGCGGTGGTGAGCTCCAGCACCACCTCCATCAATTCCTCAACCACCTTGGCCATGGGGGGGTTCGCCTCCGGGCTGACTGGCTGGCGTTGTGGACGCAAATCGGCGTCCACTATCCCAACGCCGCCCAGTTCGTCGAGGAAATCGACAACCTCCTCCTCCGCTGGATCATGCAGGTTGGCAGCCGGGCATACTACCAGCACGACCCCGTCCTCGGCAGCTTTGACAAGCTCATCCGAAACTTGCTTGGCGGCAACCAGGCCGTCGTCATCGTCGTCGAAGTGGGCAGTATTGCGAGCACCTTCTGGTGCCATAGCCGCAACGCCTTCGTTATCCGGCTGCCAAAGGGGGGCCGCCTGGACTCCGCCGCCTGCATGACCAGCTTCTCGTGGTGCCAACGGAACCTCTTTTATTACCAGTGGCGCTATCACCTCGAGTTCGCCGACCTTTTCAACTTGGACATGTACCGGTGGTACTACGGCATCGAATTGCCGGTTTTTCCTGAAGCAGCATGGAGGGGCACGCAGCTGAGATGAGTGAGGATAAATGAATGGGACGGGGGGGGGGGGGGGGGGGGGGGGGGAGGGAGGGGATGGGTCATGGAAAGGTTACCACAAGTCTATCATCAGAGGCACTCTCCCTGGAGATGATGTCTCTGTTTTCTCCTTCAATATAACGCCGACAACCTTTTCTCGTGACACACAACTCGCTCAATCTTGTGTTTCTTTGTGTTGTGATATGCTTTTGATAAAATGTTCGTTGTCAGCTTTCAAAGGCTCCCGTAATTATTTTATGTGGTAGGATTTCCCCCCTCAATATCACGTTGCTTGGATATTTCGGTCATTCATGTTAGCAGCCTATGTCAACAGCCCATGCTAGCAGCCCATATTAGCAGCCGAATGGTCTCAAGGCAACCTTCCAGTGGCATCCAGGTACCTTACAAGTTGTCATGGCTATTTCCCCGCAAACCAACTTATGCTCCGGTATTTTCTCCCCTACCATACAGTCGGTGCTGAAGCATATGGAGCAATAGACACGAACAGATCTATCACTGCCCCACGGTGTTTGTGAAAGGTTAACTGCTCTTTGGTCTAAATTAAATCAATTCGGCTAGCCTATGCCATGTATAATAGCCGCAGCGAGACCTGCTCCAGATCCTGACCTTTGCCAGAAAGCCATTGCCAGCGAAGAAACTGACGTAGGTCTCCAAGACCGCGGCGGAGAAAAGTAACTCTAACAACTCCCAAGATGCTCAAGCGTCCCACCCGTACCCCACACTCAGAGTAGAAACGACCCAATGATGCATAGATCGTTCCTCTCCTACTCCCTCCCTGCTCTTCTTTGTTGTGTTGGCAAGCGTGCGGTGTAGTTGCGGTGCCTGTCGCGGTGGTGAACAAGCAGAAACTCCGCCTTCCAGAACATATAAAGAGATAACAACAACAGGGCGAACCGTAGGCTGGGGAAAAGCAGATGGACAGTCGGCTAAGCTCTGGAAGAGTGTACATCCCTGCGATCAGCGCGCGAGCCTGGACCAAGTCAGGGTGTGTGTCTGGGTGTTGATTCGACTGAGTTGCTCAAAACTCCACACTCGTTGGAACATCATATTCTCTCTGGCCTTCAGTGCAAAGGAGAACGACAACAGATGCCTTGCTGAGTCCCAAAACCGCCTTGTCTGAAACTGCCAATCGCCGAAGAGCGGCGAGTGGAGCAGCTCCGCAGGGCCCTGCGGCAACACCATGCGAGTTCAGAAAACTGCAGGCGTCGTGAGCTTCGTAGTCATGGGCGGTGAGGCTGGCATCAACGCCAGACTGGAGGAGAGGCCACGCCAGACTGGAGACCGTTCCACAGTCCAAACCCGTCATGATTGTAGGCCCAGTGGTTTCAAGGGCCACGGGCTCTCCCCTATTCAGACTCGCGTAGAGACAGGCCGCCGTGTCTGGCTCGACGGTCAGCACCTGGGTGTTTGTTCCTGGAGCTTTGTAGTGTGTGACGACAGCCTGCGCGAAGGACCCGACGCCGACGGGCACAATGACCAGATCTGCGGTTTGATTCTGGGCTTTGAGCTGCTCGTCGATCTCGGATAGCGTGGTATCGTACCCCTCGACCACCCACTTTCCACCAGTCATGTTAGCAAAGTTTCATCAAGCTTTGTGGCGTACGGGAGGGAGGCGTCAGCAACTTATTTACCTCGGGAATCCCATCGTATCCTGGGAAAGCAGTGTCCTGAATTAAGATGCCTCCGGCTAACTCCTCGGTCGCAGAAAAAGCAGCCTGGACAGCCTCATCGTAAGAACCCTCGATGCGAGTGACTGTTGCGCCTTCATACTCGATCGCGTTGACAGCCTGGGCGTCCAGTTCCCCTGGCACAAAGACCCGCACCGCTAGCCCCAGTATGGTGCCCATGCGAGCGACAGCGCGGCCGTGGTTTCCATCGGTGGCGGCGAATAAGGTTGGTGGCTGTGGGAGGGTGGACACGGCGGCCTTGACATGCGTAAGACTGGAGCTTAAGGGGAGCTGGGCGTGGCTGGCGACGGCTCTGAAGGTAGCCCAAGAAGCACCCAGGATCTTGAAGGACGGCAGGCCGATGCGATCGCCCTCGTACTTGACGTGGACGGCCCTGACGCCAATCTCGTCGGCTACTTGGGCGAGAGAGACGAGCGTGGTTGGCGCATAACCTGGCAGGCTCTGATGGAACGCCCTGGCATGGCCATTCGGGGAGGTGAGAAGACGCCACGATCTGGCTGTGCTGTTGTGGTAGACGGGATCTCTGGAGGGAGAGCCCATCATGGGCAGTTTTAGTGGCAATGTCGACGGTTCAAAGTTGAGTGTTTACCTGCCTAGGCTTGCTAGGGTACATATACAGCGGGGAATGAGGGGCGGTTTTCAAGCTCGGGAAGGGCGCAACGTCAACGAGCAAGCTAATTCAGGTAAGGACCTAAGGTAGGTAGCTAGCTAGTATGGAACGCCGCAAAGTGGGTCCTCAAAACGTTTGATTTCGGATTCTTCGAGACTGCTGCTTTACCCTAGTAGGATAATTCTGGCTATCAAGTGACCTGAGATATAAAAGACGTCGTGCCTTGGCAGTATCAACATAGTAAGAACACCAATCAGAGAGACTGGAAGCAATACTGGTGGCATTTTTCTGCAGAACGACGCCGGGAGGCTGAACCGCATTGGTCACTTGTCGGGAAAACGAGGAGCACTTGCCCTAAAACCTTCTTTTGATTGCTACCATCGGACGCTTGCTTGTCAGGAACCCTGTGCTATCGGGTCATGCCGACTGGCTACTGGCTAGTGCCAGCTATGCTACCTACCTACGTTTTCAAACACATCATGGATGCACGTTTACATATTCTACCTCTCAGCCTGTAAGCTCCACTCCGTTCAACCAGACTGTTGAGCAAACACCGTCGACTGCTATGCAGAAATGCTGGAAGGCGGGTTAGGGGGGTGTACTAAAAGCAGGGCAGGCAGATGGAGCTCCGCAGAGAGAGCAGGGGTTAGGCCGTTATAGCAAGTAAAGTACCTAACAACACTCCACGGTACGGTCACCAGAAACTTCCATCCCATCTCCCTCGCCTACCTCATAGGCTCTGACCGCCCCGAAGTTGCATTAATTTTTTTAGCTTCATCTTGCTCCATCTTGCTCCTCCCTTCCTCCAGCTTCTCACGTCCTCCGAATTGGCACTGCCGTTCACTCCACGATCCCAACCACGACGGCCACGATGGCTCCCACGATGGTTTCCCGGCTGTGCCGCCCAGACGACCTGTAAGTGTACACAACGGTCACCCGTTTCCAACCATCGTCATTGCTATCCTCTTCTTCAGCACCCGCCCCTCTCTTCTTCGCAAGCAGGGCACCTGTCGCGGCGATACCTCCATCATCAGCGATCGCCTTCTTCGCTCCCACCATCCCCCATACATACCTACGTTAATCATGAGTACCAAAACTTGACTCGTATTTGTTCTGACCTTGCTGCCGCACAGTCCGCTCCAGTATCGGCTTGCTTGCGAGCAGGTCTTTCAGGCTCCAAGTGAGCCCAACCACCAGCTGAGAGGAGCCATCTCCACATTTCAGCAGTACTTTGGGGTTGGAATGGCCGTGCTGCCCTGCTGGCCAGCTTTGATCGCCGAGTTCGGGCCACGCTACCCGAACAAGGCAGAGCTCATGAACGCCATTTTCTAGACATATCTCGACTGGTTCATGCAGATGGAGAGTCGTTATATGCACGATTTTTCTTGCCGTGGATTCGGCAGACACATAAAGCAGCTCATAGCTAGTCGCCGCGTCGTCTTCCTCTACGTCGATGTGGCCGACTCGTACACGGATCAGACTTTTACTTTTTGGTCCCCGGCGGACGACGGCTTTGTCATCCATCTCGCCAAGGGGGAGCGCCAGCATCCCTTCAACAGCTGCATGCGCCGCTTCCTGCTGGACATTGAGCATTTCGGTAACCAGAACCGCCGGGCGGCGAAGAAGAGCTGGGCCAAAGCCCGCCTCTGAAGGCCGCAATGTAAGTATATTCTTCTCCTTTCTCGATTCTTGATCATGTGAGACATACGCGCTGATACTTTCTCCCTCCAGCGCCAAGCGATATGAACTCAAGCCGTTCTACCTACGAAACATATATCAGTAGACGCTCTTCCATGTGGCTCTTCCCTACTTTTCCACTCTGAGTTTTGGTTCGGCCTCTTCTGAAGACTGTCTAACTTGCCCTTGAGCCCGCGGTTGCTTGGCGCATGTGCTCAGGGGCGCGCACTTTCATCCGGTCTCCATTAGAAATACCTTGAAGCAGACTGACTGACGCCAGATCGTTTAGCCCCGAGGCATCCGAATCACACTTCAACGATCTTGCAAGCAAGATTACCGCCTCGTTTTGCCCAAGGATGAGCTTCATATCTCCATGCCAGTGGTCATTTCAGCTGTCTGCAAAGAAGTTGGATATGGGCGCATTGCGTGGACCAAACGGGACCACGCGCAGAAGAAGCTTGTCTTGCGCAAGGAGATGCGCTGACGACGAGCAAGTGTGACCCGCGCACAGCTTCCGCCAGCACATTGACCAGCAAGATGTCAGAGTCGTAAGTATACGGACGCTCGGATCTAGACCGCCAACTCTAGATACAAAAGATGGGCAGACGGTTGGAAGAAACGTATATGGATGATAGACGATGGATGGCGCTTGGTGCTTGATGATAGGAATAGGGAGTTGGGTTCCTTCATCCTTTTGAAGCTTGACGAGGAACACAAACCCGCATCAACAAAAGCAAATTATACATGTGGCCCCAGAGATCTGAGATAGGACGGCAGCAATCCAAAAGTTGGCAAATTCAAGCAACGTTTTCATTCTTACCTTATACGATATGAGGATCACAGAAGGGCCAAAGACTTACTCGTAATCTCATGTTCATACAAACCTTAGTGCCATCGAAGATTGTGTTGGGATTACTGGGGGAACACTCTTACTCCTATCGGCTAGTTCATATTTTCATTCTCGACTTTTGACTGAGGGCATATAATTACACCCTACCTGAGATTTGAGCAGCTTTGTGATGCATGCTGATTATTGCCCTACCTTCGGATAATCTGTTGATGGCATAACACCGACCTGGTTTTCAGGGCTGCTGCTGAGGTTACTTCGCCATCCCAATTCAGCGTGATCTGTAGGACCACCTCATGCGGCACAAGGTTAAGGCATCCCCATGGACCTCTTCTCGCCTGACTCGGGATACAGATAGGATATCTCGACAGCAAGCAGGTGGGCGGGTGGTGCTTGAGCACTACTTGATCGCCTTTTCCTTTGGCCCTACACCCTTTCGGCCGTACATTAGCCCTCTCGCATAGCAGAAGGCAGGTTCTCCGAAGTGCAACCCCAAAGACATGAGACATTGCGGGTGGTGCAATGACATCACAGGCACCGAGAATCTGAGGGGAAGCTACTGTCTTTCTCTTGAAGCTTCATATTGACTTAGCAAGTCCTTCTCATCTAGAGACTCTCCTCGTCTTTTGGGGGTGACAGTATCACACTAACTGCACTCGGCTCAACTACACTACAGTGGCAAGTTTACTTCAATGTTAAATAATTCCCTCTTAGAAAACTGTATCGGCCATCCCAAAGCAAGGAAATGAGCTGAATTCATGTACAATGAACGAAAATTCGACACCTACTACCCCCACTGGTGACAGAAGGTCCCTTGGACAGTTGAAGTTGCCGAACCCAGCGGTCGCCGATATCACCATCTCCGATGATCGGAACAAATATTGCTTCTCAACCAGGTCAAATTTTGTTTTCGTGCTGCAACGGGCCTTGCTGTCTTTTCATGTAGTGGCCAGGTTGGATCTCCTCATCCTCCAAATTGTTTTATGCAATCCCTGTTTTCGGGGATTTCCGGTGAGACTTCCCGCAGGCGAGGTAAACATTGGCGCAAATGGCCGGGGCAGATGGGTGAAGGAGAATGGATAACGAGACCGAGTCCACCACGGGGGTCTATTTTATTATTATTGCAAAGTAGGATGAGGATGACGACAACAGTACCTCAGTTACTACAGAGTTCTCTAACTCATATTCCTCTCCTACATTAGAATCCGGCCATAATATTCGAGTTTTAAAATCCGGTTCTGACCCCTGAACCCAGAACTTGCACCATATTAATTTTAATCCCACCAAGCCAGTCAGCCACTGTCAGTCAGCCACTGTCAGTAGATAAACTCTCCGATATTGTGCTTGTCTGTCGGAGGGAGGGGATACGAAGATCCAAGCTTCAACTCTACCTCTTCGATCGCTATCTTGTGTCCCCTGTACTTGGCATCAAAGTTCCACGCAGGTGGTCAAAAAAAGAGCCGCCTCATGGCTCCGGGACTAAGCATATAAATGAAGGCCTAGACACTGGGAGAGAAGACTCATACCTCACCCCTCACCGAGCTCACCCCAGTCGAATCTCTTTATTTCCTTTCTGTTTCGTAAACAACCCCTTTCCCAAGGAACCCAAGAACCATCCTCAGCCATTTGACCCAGAAACTCGGGCACCAACACAATGACTAGCTTTCTTCTTCTCTTCAGCCTCCTGCTCTGCAGTCTTGTTGCCTCGGTTCCCTTGGTGGAGACGGGAATATCGCAAGGCGACGAAGATGCTGGCCAGAGCTGCTCGGATAAATCGTTGGGCGGACTCTCTTGGACGGCCGAAAACTTCTTTTTCCATTCCTCCACCATCCTCAGAATATCGTCGTCGCCGCCTTCGGACCAGATGGCTGGCGGTGGCTGGGTGTCATTCAACCTGACCAACACGGCGCTCCCCTTCGCCATGTCTTGCTCGGCGAACATCAGTCAGCAACACGACTTATTTGACGGCAGCCAGTGGTTCTCCTGCTCAGCACAAGACCAACAGAGCAATATGTCAAGCCAAGCCACATTTCGCTTCGATCGGGTTGTTGGGACCCTCGATATTTCTCAGAAATGGACTTGTCCCAGCCAAGAAAATCTCTCGTTAGGGTACGTTTTTGGTTTTGGTTTCCTTTTCCTTTGAGGATTCATTGCACGTTCTTATCCCCATAACCCCTTAATCTCCTTTAAAAAGAAGAAACCGGCAAAGGCTTGTTTTAAAGAAGCTGACCCCCGTTATAGAGCTACATTCGACGCTACCGGCACAACCAACGTAACGCTCGACTGCGCCACCAGCCGTTGGCAAAACGTAAAGTGGTCGACGGGCCAGCTGTACTCGGTTGAAGCAGTCGAATGCGGGCTTCAGAACATCATCATTACGCCCGACACCCTCGAGGCATGGGCTTAATCTTCTGAGGTGGAGGTAGGTTTCGTGTGCTGATCCGGGGTAGTCAGCATCTCTTTTCCTTTGTAATTCCCGAAGCTGACCTATTACCCACATAGAGAAATGTAGTATGAATGATGTGGCGATGATTGCACGATTCCGTTCTGATGCAGAGTTTTTTTTTTCCCGGACCGAGACTGTTGTACGAGCTACAAGACCAGTTATGTATTTCCATTCTTTTTGGAACACAGGAGTAGATGTAATATCAGTTTGTTATATTATTTTGCGCCAAACATCTTGATTTCCTTTTATCCTTGCTCTTCTTCCTCCATAATCCCGGTTTCGTTTCGGTAGCTATCACTTCACAGGGATATGTCCCCAGTAATGAATCAGGGATAACACAACAAAACCCGTATTGTGACATGATATCTCACACAAGTCGTCTGTTAAATTCCTACCATATACCCAGGTACCCAAACAATTCACATGTCAGTGTTTTAAATGGTCAAGGTTAGAGCTGCTCCCCCATTGAGCTTCACAGTAAAATGGGTTAATATTCTATTGAATGCTACCTTGACTTATTAAATTGTCAAATATCATGGAACCCGCCAGGGGTATTACCTTAATTTTGTCTTCCTCGCCCCCAACGCCCCCAGAAAATGATTCTGAATCAACTCATCTGAGACGTTGCCCAAGGGAAGAAGAAGGTGAAGGGGCACATACTTCCTCCTTCTGGCTCTTTGCAACCTCAACCATTGAAGCCAATCACATGCCACCCCTCGTCATCATAAAACCCGAGTTATTACGAACCATGCTTGCCACATGCACGTACACACCGACTCGGGACCGAACTGGCCACGAGCAACGCCACAGTAGGTATCTAGCCCAGTGCGATTGTGAAAAGGACCCCTGAATCATACTAGAGTACCTGATTTCCTCGCTTCCCTGTTTGCCCGGGTAGTTGAGAGTACGTTTGCCCGCTGTTACACTCGCAACGGCGTTTCCAATGGCTTTCCCAGTGTCAAGTAGTACTAGAACTGGGGGACCGACCGAAATACAATGACCGCTGAATGATGGGGACACATTTTTCCAACCCAAAGAAAGGGGTTCGGCGATTGCCGTGTGCACATCCATGCTTTGCTTCTAGAATAGACCAAAACTTTCGTTCCGTAGCACCACACCAGTGACCGTTAAGGCGGGTACAGAAATATGTCCCAAAAGAAAACAAAAGGGTACAGTACCCAGACTGCCCGCTGTGCGTGCAGCTCACCCCATTTCCACAAGCATGGAAAAGACCCGGGCCCAAAAAAAAAAAAAAAAAAGAGAAAGGGGGTTAGTAGCATCAAATAATTTCTTGACGACGACATGTATCAAGTTTATCCACTACTGGTTATGTTATCCTTCCAGGCTAGTTGACTGCATAAATAATACCAAGTTTGCCTGCAGCATAAATGCAGACCTGGAAGTTAAAAGATTGACGTGCGGATAAAAGGGGGGAATAAATAAAGTCAACAAACGATCCTGCCCAACTACCAAACCTTAAACACCGATTGCCTTGTCCCACCAAACACCAAGCTCTCAATTTGCGTAAGTGATCATGCATGGTGCATGGTGTTGAGCAGCACGTCTGAACTTTCCATATCAAGTCGAAAAAAAACCAGAAACCAAAAGCAAGGCATATCCCATATTTTCGCCCAACAACAAAGCCCTTCTCCCTCGCTTTTTACTCGTTCAAAGCCACACATGCCATTGCTATCCTCTTCCTTGCCCATCAGAACCAACCAACACACGAAAGAACACCATGGAACACCAGAAAAAAAAAATTGGCAAAACACCACCAACATCACCAACTAATGCATTCCTTTCATCACATCAACAAATCACAATCACGACGAAACCGGGAATGGTAAAAACTCGACTAAAAACTAGTTAAAGCAACGCATTTATTTACCCCCTTTTATCCCTATATGCCGCCCAGGAACGCCTGATTTTGGGTCTAAATCCCCCCCCCCCCCGAAATTGCTAACGGCAAAACGCAAAAGCATCGTGGGCATAGAAAAAAAGGGGTATTGCTCGATTCTTGGCCTCATCTCCATCATACTTCGCTCCATCATACTCCGGCAGGGATACATCAGCAAATAGCAAATATACCTCTTTCAATTCTTTTCTTTTCAATACCGCCGCCTCAGATGGCAGCCTCCTCCTCGTCGAGAGGCTCGACACGCACCAAGATTTCCTCGAGCAGGCCCTCCAAGAAGGTGCCGACGTCCTTGCCCATGCCCACCGGCTCAGCCTTGTCGTAGTGGTCGATCTCCTTACAGACGTGGGCCAGTTTGTACACCAACTTGCGGATCTTGTCGTGGGCCGCCTCAGATCGCTGCTGCTTGGGGGTCACGGGGGGGATGGGCGCGCCTGGCTCGGCACGGTAGAGCTGCTGCAGGCGGACCTGGCGTCGCTTGAGGGCCTCCTCCAGGGCCGGGAAGATGACGTCGTTCAGGGCGTCAAGGTCGCCGTTGGGGTTTGCCGGCGCGGGCGACGGAAACGAGAGCGGCGTGCCACCCGGCTCAGGGGTCGAGGAGGACGACGTGCGAGGGAGCTCCTTGGATATCAGAGGGGGGATGTTCTGGTTGTTATAGGCCGTCTTGTGCGGCGGGATTTGGGGTGGCTTCGACGACTGATACTGCGCCTGAGCATACGGATTGCTGTACTGGCTGCCCATGTCGTGTGGGCTCATGCTGGCCATGTATGGCTGGTTTGTCACTCGCTGAAGGGGCGACTGCTGTCCGCCGCCGCCGCCGCGGAAGGGAGGGATCTCGGGGAGGCGCATGGGAGTCGGCTTAGATGTCATTTGTTTGGGCTGCACTGAGGGTACCTGTGCCTCGAAGAGCGGTGGTCCATGGGGGTCACTGCCAGGCTGCAGCGTCTCACCCACCAGCTTCAGTCCTCCCATATCCCGTACCAACTGTTCCTGAAGCTGGCGACCGTACTCGGGAGAGCTGTTCACTAGGTAGGGCTTCGCCGGATCGGGCTCCTTTAGGCCGCTAAACGGGGTGAGAATGGGCTCCTGCAATCCCGCTCCGCCGTAGTGAGAAGCATTGATCGGGGCCAGCTGGGGCGGGGCTGGCACTGGCTTGCGCTGTGGCGATTGCTGTCTGGCCATAGCCGACGTGCCCGACATGCCCACAGATGGCTTGAGAGTGTCCTTAGTATCCGCCACAAACTTGTTGGGACTGGGCTCCCATCGGCGCTCGGCATAGTCCTCGGAGCTGTCGCCGGTGCGAGCATAGCGCGCGTTGGTGGCTGACTCGTACATAGCGGCCAGTGGGCCAGGCGCGTGACCTCCACCGCCTCGCTCGTTATTAACGAAGCGCACTGTGCCAAAGTCCCACATGTCCTCGTTGACTGGGGGACTGCGTCGCTCGTTGTGGTAGCTGTCCTCGTCCCCATCGAGGCAGTCCTCGTCATCCGGCTTATGGGTGACGCAGTACCGGTTGTAACGCTCAATGAGCTCCGTCAGATAGCTAGTCTTCTTGGCTCGTCGGATAAAAGGGTGCTTCAGCAGCTCCTTTGCAGACGGTCGATCCTTAGGGTCACGTTGCAGACACATCTCGATGAAGTCCTTGAAGGCCTTGGTAAAATTGCCCTCGAGACGGGGCGGCGCGTTCTTGGGGATCAAGAACAGCACCTTCATTGGGTGGATGTCGGCGTAGGGCGGCTCGCCGTTGGCCAGCTCGAGCGCCGTAATGCCCAGAGACCAGACGTCTGCCTTGTGATCATAGCCGCTCTGCTTGATCACTTCCGGCGCCATCCAGAAAGGGGTTCCGACAAAGGTGTTCTTCTTGGTCATGGTAGCCGAGAGCTGGCCAGAAACACCAAAATCGGCCAGCTTGACTTGGCCGTTGGCCGACAGGAGGATGTTTGCAGCTGTAATGTGATCAGTCAGTCAGTTGTCCGTTTGCGTAACTTTGAATCGTGTAAGTTCTTCGTATACCTTTAACATCGCGGTGCAGCTTCTTGTCGCCGTGCAAGTAGTCCAGACCGAGGAGAAGCTCACGGACGATGATAGCGATGTAGTCCTCTCCGATCAGGCCCGGCTTCATCAGGTCTGCACAGCTTCCTCCCGAGCAAAACTCCATGACGATCCAGAGCTCTGCGCCTTTCGCATACGAGCCATAGTACTTGGTGACGTACGGGGACTGCAACTCGGACAGGATGGCGATCTCCTGGATGATATCTTCAACCTCATCCTCAGCGCTTTCTATGTCGATGATTTTGATCGCCACTGCCTGGCCAGTCCGCTTGTCGACACTGCTCGTAGCACGTTAACGACCTGCCGACCAGCAACAAGTGACGACACTAGAAGCAGAAGAAAGAAAGACGACTTACCCTTTATAGACCTTGCCGAAGCTGCCACCGCCTGTTTCGCACGAGTCCCGTTAGCAAACAAGCCTTGCGCCGCCAGTGTGTTTAACGTGCAGAAGAGAAGCAAACGTACCAATGCAGTACTCCTTTGTATACAGCAGCTCAGGGTCGAGCGACACCTCGGCGTCCTCGTACTCGTGGTCCATGTTTTTGTCTCGGTGGATTTCTGGCAAAGTGGGCGAGGTTTCTGGGTATTCGACACCGTATTCCGCGGTCGGAGTAAAGGAAGGTACGTCAAAATCGATAAGAATAGGGAAGTACCAGGCTGAATTCTCCACGGTGAATTTGCGCGCACGGCAGGTTCCTGCCGCCGTGTATAGTTTGAAGGGGGAAAGAGAAAACTCGCGAAAGACGCGAGTTCGAATTGGAGAGGAGAGAGACGTATTGGAAACGGTGGCTCCTGGCGGGACGAAGCAAACGATGCCCTCCGGCGTTTCCTCGATACCTGGTAGCTAGGTAGGGAGGGAGGGACTGCTCCTTCCTTCCCTGGGGCTCGTGACCCGAAGGGTCGGAGGGCGTCGAGGTTGCTGGAAAACGGGGTGGTGGGTCCCACTGCAACCAGCAGTGCCCAATATAGGTGCAATTGCGAGCCTGGTTCGAGTTTGTACGTTGTGGTCGTGGTTCGATGTGATGAAAGGTGCGAAAGAAGGGTCGAGGAGGGACCGGTGCGGTTCAGTGAATGGAACCGGACGGGATTCGAGACTAGGATTGTGAACTCCTGCTGCACGAGCCCATCCGTCAATAAAGGCCAGGTGAGGGGCACGCAGGGGGAGAGCGAGACGGAGGGGAGGGGAGGGGAGGGGAGGGAGAAGGGGGAAGAGGTGGGAAGCGGGAAAAAGGAGGTTCAGGGCAGGACGGTGATGTTATAGAGGGAGAGATGTTGCTCTCACCTTCCAGTCGGTAGCGAGGCCTCGGGCCTACGCTGCTGCGCGCTGGTGCTGACAGCCCCCCGGCAAAAGGAGAGGACCAGCAGAGAGAACAGAAACAAACTACACTTTCTGTCCCTTTTTTGCCTCAGAACATTTTTGATTGGGAAGGGGGATTCCACGAAGGAAGGCCTGCTGGCCGCTGCTTGCACACCTGTTGCCCGCACTCTCTGTCGGCTGGTCTTGTGTCGGTGTGGGTGGGTGTGGCAATCAGTGTGGGGTTCGCTGCGAGACAGAAGAAAACCACATGGCGCTCGTCCATGGGATTTTTTGTTTACCAGCAAGTCCCACACAACCGACTCCCCACCCCCGCTCTCACCCCCAGCGCCCAGCCGTCCTGCCAGGGGTAAAGCTTGCTCGAGGATTGTGAATTAGCGGGGTATCTGTTGTCACGCTCCCTCTTTGGCGCGGGAATCTCCAGCAACGCATTTTGTCTGTTGTCTGTTGTCTGTTTCTCCAAGCTTGCCCCCCCCTGGCTGAGCTACCCGAACATGTGCCAAGGTCAAGACCGGAAAGAATGATACTCTAGAAAGCAAAGCAGTCCCACCCCGCCGTCCTGTACAACGACGGAAAGCCATCTGTGATCTGCAAGACTGCAACATATCCTCCCCCAAATAACCTCCGATATCTCCATCGTGCATGCGGCATCAGGGGACAACGATTCGCCAGGTGCAACCCCAAAGTAAAACAAGAGAAAAATCCTTGCAATCTCCCCGCTTCCCCGAATCACAGCAGCTCTCGGGAGGTAGGCAAGGTGAAGTTGTCCATGCAGAATGGCTTGGCTTCTTCACAAGGCCGTAGCCCGTGCAGAACAAAACGGCTGGCTGGGTGGCTGGCTTAAACGCAGGCCGCCGCCGCCGGGTACTTGTTCAGAGCAGCAGCAAGCATCTCTTATTCTTGGGACGATGGTCCAGTGACTGACCTGCCGCATCAGGAATGCCAATAAAATATCACCTTACCCCTCGCCCAGTAGCTTGCCAAGTGCCAGCCAGTCACGTAGCAGCGTTCAGGGGCTGGCACCAAGAAGCCCAGGAATAGGAACAGGAAACCCAGTAAAGTAGCAGACATGAACATCAGGCACTGGATTATTATCGTTGATCGATTGGTTGGTTGGTTGCTTGTCAAGCATGAACCCATCCCTCCCGTCATTGGGTTGAAGAGCCAAAATAAAAAGGAGAAATATGCTACCATTCCATCTCTCTCGTGCAGCGAGCGCCAAGCACACAGACACATCCATCATCACATCCCACCCCGTCACGTCATATCAAATGTCTTTTTTTTTTTTTAGCCCCTACTCGCCTTGTGCGGGAGGGATGCACGCGATCGCGTCACTCGTTGGGGGGGGAAACTAAGCTCGTCCTCATCACCAAAGCGTGTTAGCGGCCGTCAGGGCCCCTAAAGGTCCGGGGAGCCACAGACGGGGAGAGGACGGAGGAGGGGCATTGAGGGGCACGCCTTGACAGGGTGCTGGACTTGGCTGGGCGAGCGAATCAAGTACTCTGCCGCGCCCGAGCATTCTTCTTCACCTCAGGTTGGGTGGGGGCAATGAACCCGGTTGGCTGGTATCATCAGGATTTTGAAGGCGAGGTCAGCTTCGGTCTGTCCGGGACGCCTGTTCTGTCTCTTGACACTCTGTTTATTAAAAGGGTTGGGCAAAGAAAGGGGCATCCTACATTATCCCTTGACGCACATAGTGGAATTCTTGAATGCGCACAAAGTTAAATAGGGGGCGTCTTGAATAATGCTTAAATACATATTAATGCGCTTAAATAAGAGTGCGTTTCTTATTTCTTGCTTATACGTATCAATGAACAAATGGGGCGCTGTCATCTAACATACAGGCCGGTCGTGAGAAATATACAGTAGTTACAGTGTGAGAATAAGTGTGAAATCACCGCCAATTGGGCATTTGCTGTAGCTAGAACTTCATAAAACCCAAGTTAAAGTGCCTCAATATTGCGTCGTGATGCGTAGTATTATCCGTAACGACGTCTTTGTAAAAGCAATGCAGGCCTCCATTTCCCCTTATCTACGCATTATTTGTCTAATGCAAATGCCTATCTGAAGTCAGACCATGCCCCTCGCTTCCCATGCAAACCCATCAGTAAGTGCCCCCTAGGCATAACCCCAATCCACCGACGCCATTCATTATAGGCGTCAACCCGTCAAACTCATCGCGAAAGGCGTAAAGAAAAACCGAATAGAGATCATGGCCGCAAATCAACGCCGGATGCTGGACCTTGAACGCCTAGTGAAAAAGTGGAAGCTGTGCAGACAAATGGGAAAAGGTGGCCTTGAAGTTCATGAAAAGATCATGAAGCCGAGAGTTGTGTCTAAGCCAAAGACACAGGAGGGGCCGAGGCACGCTTAGTCGTCCTCGGGAAACTCTATCATGACTGTGGCGTTGGCCAGGCCAGCCTCCTCGATCGTCTCATCAAGGAGGTTGATGAGGTTGGTCACGTTGGGGACCGTAGTCAGCTCGAACACTGCACCCTCGTGGCCAGGCAGTGGTTCCGCCTTGAGCCACTCGTAAATACGGGAGACGCGATCATCCAGTCGGAAGCGGCGGATGTATCGGGCAGGGGGAAAGCGCACCTGGACCCGTGTTGTCGCGTGCAGGTCGGTGGCGGGCTCGCGATGTGGCTGGTCCGAGGGGATGGCATGGAAGGCCGACAGCTGCGGGTTTGCCACAGGAGTGGCGGCGACACCCTCGGGTGTATCGGCACGACCCTTGCCCTTGTCCATGTCCGACGTGAGGTCTGACGTCGCATTGCTGAATGACTTGGTGAGCTCATCGGGATCAATGACATTGGGCATGCTTGCACCTCCGTCATTAGCGAGGCTGTTTTGCAAAGCCAGCTCCAGCATTTCCTCTTCTGTCATGCGGTCAACGTCGACCACGCGCTCGGGTCGCTTGCCCTTAACCACTGGATTCTTGTGGTTGGGCGCCAGACTATACCGATCCAGGAACTCCACAAGCTGTGCGTAGAACTCCTTGGCAGTCGGGAAGGGCGGGCCGCTCCAGGCCTTGACTTGCTCGCCAGTGCGAGGATCGATGATGGAGACATGAGGGTAGTTGTTTTGGTTCTCATGGCCGCGGTTGGGAAAGTAGAAGGAGGTGTACTGCTCTGCGTTGACATCGTCCTTTTCGTACTGCAGAAATACAAAGAACTTGAGGATGAGAGCCTTGATCGATTCGTCCTTCCAGATATCGCGGTTCAGAGCCTGGCAATGAAAGTTCGACATATCTTGGAGATTCACTAGGATCCACTTTTTCTCCTCCTTTCCGATCTCGCGAGCCTCATCCCAGCTAACATTCGCCATAAGTTCGTAGGGAGGGCGGAATAGCTCTGCCAAGCGTGAAGCACGCGTTGAGGGGCCGCCCTGAGGCGTAGAAGGGCCAACTGGATCCGCATCTGAGGTATCCCAAAGCGACTGGGCAAACGCATTATGCATAGGAGCTGTTATTATTAGCGTATAATTCCTCAAGTTAGGCGTAAAAGAAAACTCACCACGCTGAGGTTGGCGTCGCCGATGCATCTCCTCCATGATGGCCAAGCCTGCCTCATCCTCGGTAAGGATGCCGCCAGGCCCAATCAAGGTCTCGGTGGTGCGAGCCATAGGCGCTCGGACGCCGTCTTCGTCCGTATCCGCGTCGTTTTGAGGCCTCGAAGGGCCAGAACCAGCGCCATAAATCTCCTCCTGCAGGCGTTGAGCCATTGCCGCATCCTCCTCTTCCTGTGCACGTTGGGCGATTTTAGCTGCCTCAGACGCATCATCCTCCTCGTTGTACGCGTCCTCCAGGCCAAAAGGCGTGTCGTCATCCGTCATGTCGGCGTCCGAGTACTTATCGTCGGCATCCGAATCTGAGTCCAGGTGGATGACGCCCTGGGCGTCCTCGCGTCCGATGGTCGGACGGTTGCGCGTGGCCGGGGCAGCAGATCGGGTCGCAGCCCGGGGAGGAGAGCTCCCAGCACTACCGGCAGCAATGGAGGGGCCGGGGCCAGACAGCGACCGCTGGAGGTCCTCGTCGGCGAACCATAGCTGGATGGCCTGTTCGACGTTACCACATAGCTCAAGCATGTGGCGTGCGGCAGCATCGTTAGCGCCCGTGATGGACGTGAACGCCGTAACGTTATCCTCGTCAGACATCTTGAGGAAGGTAGGAATGGCGTCGAGGTAGAGCTGGAGTCGGCCAAGGCAAGAAGAGAGGACCGAGGGGTCGAGGAGGTTCCGAGTGAAGGATGGAAGTCGGGCGAAAGAGCACAGGGCTCCCGCGATGGTGTGTCGGGCGACGATCAGGCAGAGCTCGAGTCGAGGCGCGCGCACAGGGAAGAGAGGGTTGGTTGTCGGATGGTTGAAAGCTGTTGCAGGAGTGAAGAGAAAGAGTGAGGATTGAGGTCAGCGAGGCTCAAGGCTCCTCAAGGCTCCAGGTGGCTTTCGAGTTCAGGCTTGGAAGGAAGGAGCTCTTTGCTCTTGCGAAACTTGGGTCCAGTAAGTTCCAGGTTGTGACGCACCACCGCACGGGCCTGAACAGGCGTTTGGAGGGGCAGAAAGCCAAGAGAGGGACCAGAGGGTTAGCTGCTTGGTTGCAGGTTGGTTTGGCGGGGCCGAGGCCAACTGTGGCAGTGTCCCAGAGTGTGGCGTTTTGGTCACTCCGCTTTGGGTGTGCGAGGGTTAGGGCTGGCTAGGTACCACGTCGCGCTCTTCCTCGACACGCGCTTTGCTGTGGTGATGATGAAGGAAGAAAGCAGAAAGCAGAAAGCAGAAAGCAGAAAGCAGAAAGCAGAAAGCAGAGGAAGAAAGATTGTTGTAAGACGGAGGATGTGTGGCCTAGACGAGCAGGTGCCGAGTGCCGGAAAGATATTTGGTGTAAAGTTCAAGTTCGGCGAGGGCAGATGCTGATGTGCAGAAGCTGATGTGCAGAGCGAAGAAACCCAAGGGGTGGAAGAATTGGTGTAAGTGTTTGCCCCAACCACGGCAGGTACCCGCTCAGATTGATCAAACCCGGAGAGCGGTGAATGGAAAATGACTCACGGGAAATTTAAATCCGCTATTGTTCCCTCGTGTGAGCAGGCGTCTGATGTATCATGCCAGTCTGATGTTGGAGGGAGGAGCTTTGGCCCAGTCACTTGCACCCGACGCGGAGTTGTAAGGTGAGTGGGCTGATTAGCCCGAGAAAACTGCGTCGCGTTAGTCTGATGTCTCGGCTGCTCCTGCCTTCTTTCTCTCGACCAGACGCCCGAAGCCGATGCAGTTCTGTGCTGCCGGGGAAGTTGTGCGGTGCTGCTTGCGATCTTGACTTTGGACGGAGCTAGGAGAAACCACTCGGACCTTGAATGCACTATTGTTATGTTGAAAAGAGAAGTTAGCACGCCGCCGATGTGTGCAGGAGGGAAGTGTGCAGGAGGAAAGAAGTGCGGAGGAGGAAGCAGTGTGCGGGAGGGAAGAAGCCTGCAGGAGGAAAGTACTCACCCTAGTATGCAGGGAAGAGCCTCAGTATGCAGGAGGGAACAAGTGTGCAGGAGGGAACAAGTGCGGAGGATGAAGAAGTGTGCAGGGGGGGAGTGTGTAGGACGGAAGTACCTTAGGACAGATGGAAGTGTGCAAGAGGGAATAAGTATGTAGGGGGGAAGTACCGACCCTCGTATGCAGAAAAAAAGAGCCTTGGTATGCAGGAGGGGAGAAGTCAGCGGGAGGAAAGAAGTGTGCAAAAGGTAAGAACTATGCAGGGGGGGAGTAGTGTGTAGGACGGGAGTACCTACCTTGGTGTACAGGACGGAAGTGCCTTAGGACAGATGGAAGCATGGAGGAGGAAGAAGTGTATAGAACGAAAGCACCTACCTTGGTATGCAGGAGAGAAGTACCTTAGTATCCAAGAAAGAAGCAGCCCGCAGGAGAGAAGAAGTGTTCGGAAGAGGAGTACCGACCTTAGTGTCCAGGAGGAAGGTACCTCAGTATGCAGGAGGGAAGAGGTGTGGAGAAGGGAAATTTGCAGAAGGGAAGGGAAGTATGTAGAATGGAGGGAAGAACAAGAAGAAAGCCAGATATGCACTCCGGATGGATGAAAGGTACCAAATGGACAGGTGATCACCAGGCGAGTACCCACGTATCTAAGGTACCTATTGTTATGTTCAAGAGAGAAATGAACACCCTGCCGTCTACGTTGTTTGCAAGAGGAAAGTTACTGGAGCTAGCAGATATTGAGAAGGGGAAGTAGAGTGAGTGTGCCTTCAGATGGATGTACGTTGCAAATGGACCTGGACCTTCAAGTCATCAGGTACTTACGACTTGGACCCCAACCGCAAAGTTTTCAAGTTCAAAACGGAAGTGCCCGAAACCAAAGTAGCAGATACTGAAAAGAAGAGCATGAAGTCTGAGTGAATGTGCGCTCCAGACGACGGGAGTCTCTAAGGTACCAAATGGACTGACAAGCACCAAGCGAGCACCTTGGTACGTCCCTCTAGCTGCCAGAGCACCACAACAATCTGGGAGTGCCTGCCTTAATGGGACCAAAACCAGGTACTTTGAGAATGACAACCGTCTTCCTCGCCGCACCCCTGAGCTCACCGCACTCCCGCCGCTCTTGCCTCACTAATCCCATAGTCTCCCCTCTGTCTCTGCCGTGCCCAAACCACATGCAAGAGGAAGAAGGGTCCCGTGCCTGGTTGCTAGCTAGCTAGGGGGTTGCTTGCCCCTGCCTTGTGCTTCCAAAAGTTCAGGCTCTTGGAGAATGGTGTGATTTCTTTGACGTCGTGTCAGTGCTTCTGCCTGGTTTGCCTTGCTTCATCGGCTCCGAGAGGGTGCCCCACCCTGGCAAACACCAGGTTTGGAGGGATGATACTCGCTTGGTGTTTCTTTCCTTCCCGGCTTCGCTGGTTCAACGTGCCCGGAGCTTTTTCTCCTTCCTGTCAGGGTCCAAGGATCTGAGCGAGGTAACCCTTGTATTATGTACCTTGGTGCTCATGATTCTGGCCCAGGGTGTTTGGAATGGCAGCAGGTGGTAGGGCGGCTCGATTTCCCTGAGCAAAACTCCCACTTCAGTTGTTCTTGTTGTCTTCCGGGTGATCCTCCATTTAGAGAAAAAGGAGTTATCATTGTATATCTATGGGGGAATTCTTGGCATTAGTGGTTGCATCCTATGTTTGACACTCCTGAATGTTCCACCAGCCTTGCAACAGCTGGTCACCAAAGCTGGTGGAAAGAAGTAGCTGTGTCTTTACGTTATCGGCGTCCGTATATTAGGTGGTCGATGACAATGTTCACGCTGAGACACCGCCTTCGTTCAAAATGTGTTGACTTGCTGGGGGCATGCGGTTAGGGTGTAGTTTGGGGAATCAGGGGTGGCATGGAAGCAAAGGTTGGCCAGGCAGCATGAATGAAGCGATTCACGCCATCCCAGACAAACAAACAAAAACACATGGTGCATTGAATGGCAAAGCACCAAAGGTACATCAAACAACAGTTGCCAACGAACAAGCCATCTCCCATTCACACCCGGGCTATGTCGTCTATGCAAACTAACCGAAATACTTCAGGCACTCGGCCCATTTGGCGCGGACGTCGGCCGACCTCTCCTCGGCCATGGCCTTCTGCACGGCAATATTCACCTCCCGCTTCGCCACCTCCGTCAAGTCCAGGGCAGGACCGCCGGCAGAAGCACACGACAGGACAACTTGACTCTTAACCAGCTCCAGGGCCGCCTTGACCGCTTTGGCCTTTGCAAGCCTCTGGTCTTCGGTGCCGGCGTCCGCCCTGTCCATGTCGAAGGTAGCGAAGAACCACATCACAACGTCCTGCCCGCTTGGGGAAGACTTCTTCGCCGTTGTCGAAGCCTTCTCCAGCACCTCGGCGGCGCACTCGTACCAGTACGCCCGCCGGATGCTGTCAAACTCGGGACGGGCAATGTACGGTGCTGGGCCGTTGGTCGACGGCGACGGCGACGACGACGACGACGTGGGTGAGGCATTCGCCTCGAGGGCACCCACAATCTCCTTCAGTTCCCCGTAGGGATCCTCGGCCATACGCGCCCGGTTGAAGCCCTTGGCCACAGCCTCGATGGCCGCCCAGGCTGTTTGGGTCTTGGGGTCGAAGCCCCGGGTCTTGCTGCCCTTGGGTTTGTCGACGTCCATGGCATCTGGGTCCTCGGTCATGTCGAGGTGCGGCGTCACGATGGCTGAGATCTCGGGCAGTAGCCGCAGGTCGTCCCGGACGGCCGCAAAACGCCACAGGCAGCGGAAGGCGTGGGGGCGGTACTCGTCGTTGTTCCGCTTGGCCTCGCGCAGAGCAATCTTCTTGAGCTGCTCGCCGAACTGGGCGTCCTTCTCCCACAGCTCCTTACTCTTGGCAACAAAGTCTGGGAAGGGCTCGAGGAGTTTCTCCTTGCCCGAGAAGGTTTTGAGGGCCAGCGCCTTTTCGTAGACGGGCCAGAGAAGCTTGAGGTTAGCAATATTTACCTGGCCCGAGAGGTTGCTGGCGCCAGTGATGGTAGCAACGGCCGAAGCAATGGTCAGTGCGCCAGCATGCTTCAGTGCCCACTGGGCCGTGTCCATGGACTTCTGCACCAGGTCGACAATCTCGGGGATGTATCTGGTCACGGTGTAGGCGCTGCCGGCGCGGGTGTTCCAGACCTCGTTGAAGCCCGTCTGCACGTACTCGTGCGTGTCATGCTTGGCCAGGTATACGAACGGCAGGAGGAACCACTCTAGGGCACTGAAGTGGTCGGGAGAAATCTTGGAAAGGAACAGAATAGCATCTGTCACCTTTTCGCGTCGACGGTCGTCCTTGGACTCCAGGTAGAGCTTGAGGAGCTGCTTGACGAAACGCAGCTTGGCGTCGTCAGGGGCAACACGAATGATGTAGGCGGCAGCCCGGGCATACTCCTGGCTGACCTCGTTGTTGGAGTCGAGGGCTTGCTTCTCCATAAGCTGCAGGAATCGCGCCGAGTACGGGGCAAAATCGCCCGTATGCCTGGTTGCCAGGGTGGTGAGGACTCTGCTGCACCCGATCTTGGACGGCATCCCGATGGCCGTCTTGACTGTGTCCTCGAGCTTGGGGGCGAGCTGGCTCATGACCTCCTTGTCGACGCTGCGCAAGCAGTTCTCTATGGCCTCGACAATGGGGCTCTGCGAGACCATGGTTGTGCGGAGTTTGTCGATCTTGTCCTTGTTGTCTTCCCCGGCGCGCTGGTAATAGTAGTTGATGGCCTCCGGCTCGATGGTGCTGAGGAGGCCGAGGAGATGGGGCACCATGATGGGGATATAGGGGTTGAGCGACTTGCCGCCACTCTTGGCGATCTTGATGATAGTCATCGTCGAGAAGACCTGGACGTCTTTGGCGCTGCTCTCTATTCCTTTGGCAGAGAGCAGGAACGGCAGGGCCTCGTTCATCATGGCCTTGGCTGAAGTCGTGGAGCCCGACTCTTCCAGCTGCCGGACGAGAGTGTTGGATAGGGCCATGCAAAGGTGCAGGGCTGCATTCCTAACGCTGGTCTTGACGTCGTCCAGCACCTTGAGGGCGTTCTCCCAAATCCTCTGATAATACTCCTCGTACTTCTGGAACGGGCGTCCAGAAATGAGGTCAGAGATAGCCGCACAGCTTGCCTCGCGGACCCGCCACTCCTTGCCGATAATACTCTTGAGAAGATCATTGATGATGGCGTCAAAGTGGGTGTCGAGCACGGCCCCGGGGTTCTTGACCAACGCCTTCCAAATATCGTCCATGGACTTTTGGACGTTCTGGTTGGGGTCGAAGCGGTAGCGGTACAGCTTGGGGTACAACTTGGGGTCAACCTCGGACTCGGACAGGATGTTGCTCAGCCCGAACCGGCCAAAAGCAGAGCGAGTCGACCACGTTGCGGCGTTGGTTGCAAGAGACATGAACTTGTAGACCAGACTCTGGTCGCCGACCTCGTTGGCCAGGTTCATGATATCCTTGTACGAGGTGATGGATTTTCCATCACCCGTAGGGAGGGCCCCCTCTTCGAAAAGCTCCGTCTCTTGATCAACCTTTAGCTTTGGACCGGTTCCGGTAAACGCAGACACGAGATCGCGAACAAGGTCCCCCTTGAGGCTGGGGTCGCCCTTCTCGTACACCAGTGCGAGGCCTCTGGAGGCGGTCTCCTGCACCAGCTCGTCCCTGGCAGCCAGGAGTCTCATGAAGGCAGTCTGGCACTCTCTCAGACGCAGCTGGATTTCTTCGAGATGAGAGCAGTGTTGGATAAGGCAGAACAGCCAAATGCCTGACGCTTTCAGCAGAGAGGGTTTTGTAGTCTTGCAGTCGGTCAAGAGCTTCTGCAGGACCGTCGTAACCCGGCTAGAACGCTTGGCTGTGAGAGAAAGTGTGCCTTCAGTCTGCACGTCGATGGTGAGCTGGACGACTTCGGCATCCCAGCAAGCAATCGCCGCCGTGATGGCTTCTCCAATGGTAAAGTGCGATTCTGCTTGCTTAATCTCGTACAGGGAAAACAGCTTCTCCAGAATGGTGCCGAGGATGTCATCTAGCCCATCGGCAACGGTCGCACTCACCCCTGGAAGAGAAATTGCTAACCTTCCGAGGGCGGTGATAGCTTTCTCGTTGCCCTTCATCGCATACACCACAAGGGGGTCAATAAAGGCCTTGGAGATGTAGTCTTTGCTGCTCTTGTTTTTTTCTGTTCCAAGCGCAACCTGAAGGGCAGCTGTCCAGAGCTGGGAGTATGCATCGAACAAAGCTTCTTGCGTGGATATAGAGGCCGACGAGACTGAGTCCAAGGTTGGGAATATTTCGGCAAGATCGTCGTTGAACTTAGAGTTGGTCCACGTTCCATAGTAAACCAGCCTGGAGAATTGGTGGGCAAGAGCAACGAATGCGCCCTCGACGGCGTTAAGATCCGACCCAATCGCTGTCTTCAGCGTCTTTGTTATTCCGATCAAGGTTGCCATAGACTGGGTGATAGAATCGCTGGAATTCGATGGGTGCGCGGCGAGGATTCCAAATGCCTTTGCCCCGAGAGCCCGGAGATCTTTCTTGTTCGACGTGATGAGTGACAACAGCTCCCCTGAGCGAGACACCAGTGGGCCAAGAACAGTCTTGGGAGCAAAGGATGCAATGTCCACAAAGGAGCGAGCACATTTCTCGGCAATCTTGGCATCTTCATTGATCATGCCTTCAAACGCAGCATTCAGGAGGCGAGACGCTGCCTCCGCGTGTGCAGGGGCAGAAGCCAGGTAGCTGCGGAGAGTCTTTCGTGTTTCGAGGTCTGACTGGACCAGCGTCACCAGCTGCCGTTCCCATCCGGGCTCCAGCTTAAAGTCGGTAAGCGCAGTGAGGAACAGGATTCGTTTGCAGTAGTCCACTGCCACAGGGAAGGCAGAGATAACATCTCCAGGAAAGTTGACAAACACAGACGTCTCGTCAACGTCCATCGTCCGCGAGACATCGGCGTTGATGTGCGCTATAGGCTCCTTGAAGAAGAGATGTACCATTTTTTGCCAGCCTGGTAGTGTTGTAGACTTGTCGTCATTGGCGTAGTATGTCCAGGGGTCCAATCCCTTTTGGCCCTCCTCGACCACATCGCTCCTCTCGTCTCGGCGGCCTGCCACGGCCAGGATGTTTATCCATCTCGCATAAATGTCCGAGAAGGGAAGGCAATGGTTTGACCACTTTGTAGCAGCGTGCCGAGCACTACGAACAACGGCGCCCTCCTCCTCTTGCTTGTTCATGTAGGACATAAGGATGGCGCGCAGTTGGTTGGCGAACTCGGGGCTGTGTGGCGGCTGGAGGATGCCGGTGAGGCTCGAAAGCGCACCGTCGATATTGACAACGACATCAGGGGTGGGATCTTCGGAAAGCGAGCGGAACAGCCACCCGGCGAGGGCAAGACGCTCGGTACTCGACATGGTGGTTCCCTTGGCAAGAACGCCGATCGTCTCGTAGGCTCTGGAACGGAGAGTGGTGTCGTCCATGGTCTGGTTCTCGGGCTTTGGCCAGCCTTGGTTCTCGACAAAGTCGCGCAACATCTCAACCAGCGGCGAGGCAATCTTGTTGAAATCTGGCTTGCTGTGGCCGATGCGCGCAACCCAGTTGATGTACTCGAAGAGGGCCCGATACACCTTGACAAGCTCGAGCCCCGAGCGCGTTCGGCTTGAGGGCTGGTCGTCGACCTGCATGGCATCGCCCAATGCAGCCTGGCTGGAGACGTTGAGCCGAAAGACGTCCAGGATCTCATCTGGGAACGTTGCCGACACCTCCGACTTGCTCAGAAGGCCAAGGATGCGTATTCGGTACGGGGCGGGGAGGCTTGCGTGCGCTTGGAATAGCTTCTTGACGAGGTTCTTATCTTCGAGGGAGACTGATGTTCGCTTGAGCATGCCGTCGCCCAGTTCCGAGATGCGCGAGTCGGTCGACGAGGCAGCATAGATGGCGGGGATAAATCGATGCTCGTCTGTGAAGGCGCCGCTCACAAGGAAGTTGGCTGCCTTTATCCTAGTCTTGGCGAGGTTGAGACCCTTTTTAGCAGGGTCCCAGGTGTCTGGTTTGCCTAGAGTGAGAAAGCGAACGTCCCCGTCGGTCAGGCCAGGGGTGTTGCCAGATGCCGATGATGAGCTCTGTCGGAGCAGGAGCAGCTTTCCTAGCCATTCAGCCACCAGCTTGGCATCTTCGGGGTCGCCAAGACCAATCTCTTCTCGGAACGCGTCATCCTCCTTGCTTCCGCGTGGGGGAAGCTTCAGGTCCGCAAGCAGACGAAAGATTATGTTGAACAGAGTGGCAAGGGAGGCAACTGGGCCGGCTCCAATACCACGGAGGGCCTTGGGGATCAGAGCCCGGCGTTCCGAGGCATCCAATCTGCAGACACTGTGCTCGATGAACACCAGGTCGAAGTGCTTGATGAGGGGAGAGTCGGCTGCCTTGTACTGGTCGAGCAAGGCAGCCACGGGAAGGACAATGTCTGGAGACTTGATGAAGGTGTTGAGTCTCTGGCATATTTGGATGACCTGTAACATAAAGGTGAGCCAGGGGGTCTGTCTAGTTGGTATGGGGTGGGGCATAAGGTACGTACCTTGTTGCGGACAGACAGGTGAGGGCTGCCGAGCTTGAGAAGCAGCGGCGCCAGAAAGGTCTTCAGGATGTTCTGAAGCTTGGTCTCGTCATTTGCAACGAAGACGATTCGGTAATCGAGCTTTTCGACGAGCTCGAGCTCTCTGGCCTCGTTGGGGGGGTCCGCCATGATTTCGATGCTAGGTATCTAGGGAGATGGTGGGGCTCTCATCGACAGCCCGAGAGGAGAGGAGAAAACAGGAGATGTGCGCGCTTCAAGAGGATAGGTATCGAGCGGGTTTGGGAGAAAATGACACGGAATCGCAGGCTTGAAAGAAAGAATGAAGCGAAAAGACTCGAGCTCGGCGAATTCGCACACTGCCACGCAGATGCTGGCGAGGTCACAGTGTGAGTGTCGTAAGTTGATGTGCCTGGTCGTGGCGGGAGCTCGATTGTGGCTTGGGATGTTTTAGGTGGGGATCAGATCTGTCAGCCAACAAACAGTGAACCGGGAAGAAACACCCAGGTTGGAAAACCCCGACCACCGACAACGTAGGTCTTCAATGACTAAGCCAGCTCGGGCCCTTGCCCATCCCAAGCCCTCGTCCCGAGTCAGTCCCGCCCACACCCAGCAGCAGTGTTACATACCAACCCAGGCCATTGGCCCCCTTGTTCAGGCACTCCACTGTCTGAAATTCAGGCAACGTCAGGCACGGTGTGACAGCTTAACAGTTGAAGCCCTGTAATCCGTGTTTTGTTTCATTAAGGTATTCTGCTTCGTTGATCTGCTCCATCATTCTGCTGGGTTCATCTTTCATCACTTCTTTGACGAGTCAGAGTTAGGTGCTAGTTAGCACAGCAGCGTTAGCCTTGGTAGCATGTCCAGGTGTCTTGTAGCTCCAGCTTGCTTTCATGTTGCGCTCTGGTGCATCAGAGCACGGTATTTACTGATCAATTGCAACGGGGGGGGTCGAGAATGTTTTGCTCAAGAACAACCTACGGGCCAAAAAGCCAGGTCTAAATACCAGCCAAAATCCACAGCAGCCACGATTACCTAGCTTCTTTCTTCAAGAGCATTTCCATGGCATGAGTCGCCGCCTTGCGGAGAGCACCTAAAGTACATCTACATCGCCATCCCATACTTCTGCCCCAGCTGAAGCTGCCACCGGATTTGCCGAATCACAAAGCCAGGAGGCTCGCATTTCTGGCTGGTAGGGATGATGGTGCGACGAACTGCCCCGTCGGGCAAAATGCCGGGGGCAACAACTGGCTGTCAGCTTCCCAAGTCTTACCGGGATATCCCTGTAGCTTGTCCCAGCTCTCAAGGAGACAGCGGATGGCAACAATCCTCTTGTTCACTGACATGGGTGTGCGGTAGTATAAATGGGCGGCTGGGAATAACGCCGACTGACTCGAAGAATCAACGACACTGAACTCCAAGACACCACCTAGCAATTCATCAATTTCATACACGCACCCAAGGCCGGGCCACATATAAACCGCATATGCAAAGAGAAGGAGAAAGTAAATTCTCCGAGCGGGACGATTAATTAAGGTAAGTAAGTAAGTAAGTACCTGCATCAACTCCTTGATCAATGACAAGTCGTGCCTGGCGGCGGCAAATATATCAGAATGCAAGCATAACACGGGAGGCATAAACGGGAGGGATACTCCAACTTTTGCATTCAGGGGCAAGAAAATACAGAGGAGATCAGAAACGGGATTCTCTCTTTGCTTATCAATGTATCTTAACTCATACTGTCCAATTGACTTAAAATTCCAATTATTCCTGTCATTTAATTGGCATGATATACGGATATTATTATATCATTCATGTCTTTCATTTTGACACTCTTCTTTGGAGCATATTTCACCGAGCCTGTGTGTTCCACACTATCAGCCATTATTTCTTCATGTTAATAATTAATGCCCGCAAGCCACTTCAGTGAAAGGCAACTTCTGCAATATGATTCGGACTAAGGTTCTAGAAAAAGAAAAAAGAAAAAGATCATATGAAAATCAATGCCGTTAGATTGACATTCCCGCGTCAAAGAAATCGCCGGACTCGTCAGGACTCACTTCCCCCACTCCTGAACCGGGTTACCAGGGGCGGCAGGATACGAGGGAATATCAGCCTATATATTTTCGGCCGCGGTGATGAGGCTCCAGGCTGTTTCGTTTCAAGTCGATACATACCTAGCCAAAATCCGTGTTTCCATTTCTTGGGCTGAAGAGACGGCATTGATGGCAAGTGCTTATGGGCAATTGGCTTTTTTCTTCTAGTTCTCTTTTTCTGCCAAAAGGGAATTTTGGTGTTATTATATTGTCACACTGTGGCTATGTGAAGAAACCATGATTGTTGCCCTTTGTCCGGAGGCTTATTGCCATTTTTGAGCCGGGAGGGATGAATTTCACTTTAAACTTCTTGGTGAAAGTGGGTTTTAGAGTCTGGCACCAGGTCTAAACCGGCATATGCGGTGTACAGCGTGGAATCTCAGCTATCTTGATTCTGTCACTATGGCATCTCATAGGGGCCGACCTCATCGTCAGGGAGTTGGCCCCTATTCCACAGATCTGGAGTTCACCTAAGCTAAAATTACTAGAGTAAAAAGAGTCTGGTGATCTAAAGGTTTGACTATTTACGTTTGTTATTTAGCTAACTTATGAGGTTGAATGCCAGTCGCCTTTTGTTTACCAATATTGCCTACCCAGTTCTCTGCACGGGTAAGTGGGCTAAGGATTCATCCGCAATGACGATGCGGATAAAAACTCGTCATTTAAATCAATACGTAAAGGAGGTGAGTAAAAAGACATCATAAAGAAACTCAGAGGCAGTCATCGCTCTCGACGGTCTATTTAGTTCGATATCGCTCGCATCAAGACTTCCATTAACCAATCATTATTGACACTGCAAAAATATTGTCAAAATGCTAATTACACGATATTGTTTTTCAAAAATAAAGAAATGCATGTACCACATGTCGTACACCACAATGCTGTGCTGTGTCGAAGACAATTACCATGGATAAATGTAGGAAACGTGTTGCTTGTTCAAACAGGAACAAGTGACCAGTTGAACCAAAACATCAGCAGCAGAAAATTTGATTAATGAGATGCCCAAATGTTGGACCCGGTGGACATATATAAACCCCTTCCCCGTGGTAGGTATATGTATCATCTTACGTACCGTTCGGGCCGAGAAGGGTGTCTGGCCGATGGAACCGCATGTTTTTCAACTCCGATCTCACCGAAACTCAAACTTTGGAGGCCTTGAACTCGAAGGGATTTTATTGCCAGCGTTTTTTACTTTCGATACGGCGGCTCTACAAAAGTCCTACAACAACTCACAGGCCACTATCTGACTGACACCATGCCAACCTCAGTTTTATTTAGGTCGTGCTCTCCCCTCCCTTCCCCAACTTTGGTTCTAGGTTGCTTGTCGGTGCTTAAGCTACCCTGGTTACCCGACGGGGTTCTCCACCGGGCTTCAGCAGCTGCTCATTAGCAAGTCCATATTTGGGGAATAGTGGAACATATAAACACCCAGACAGGAATGTTTTCAATGCAAGCTCTCCGGGCCCCGTGGCCATGGGTTCCAAGCCGATCTGGCATCTTTGTCTGTTGGGAAGCTGTAATTCCCTAATGATCCTGGCTCATGAGCCGAGGGTGCCGCATCGTCACACCGCGGTGGCTGACCCGTGACCTGACAACCTGCATATTCCGCGCCGAGACTGCTTCTGTGGGGCTCGAGGGTTCAGAAGATACACACATCTACTTCTGGCATTTGCTGTCGGTCATGAACTTTGATACCCACAGTGTTCGGCCTGCTGGAGCCCTCATTGCAGCGAGCACAAGAACATCTCAGAGAGCCTCGGATATGGGTCACCCAACCTTGCCAACCTGCACTTAAACTGACAGGCAGCTAGGCAATGTTGGGTGATGGATCCAGCTGCACCGGTGGCCTTGGCACTTCCTGGATCCCGTTGACGTCCAGGAGTGGCGAAAGAGACTCACACAGCACTCTAACACTGGCCCAATCAGACATCTAACTAGAGTTAGACTTCGTGATCGAGCCGGGGGGTAGGTAATGGTGACGAGAAGGGACATGCACAAGCTGTATACTAAAGTCTGGTACGCTACTGCAACTTAAATGGCTTTGAGGAACTCCACATGGTCTGCCCTGCCGCCCTGCGGCGTGAAAGAGGGAAAAAAGACAAAAAACCCCGCAGAGAGGACCAATCCTCTGGAAGCACTGGAAATTGTTACGCATGTACAAAATCGTATGTTCATACTGCTCGGGCGTATGCTTTCTGGCTTGGGCGGATAAGACAACTCCTATTCGCCACGGGATGTCAGCAGACACTCATCCTCTCCATGGAGCGAGGTGACTTGAACTTTATTAGTCACAGTTGAACATCCAACACGATGTCCTCGGTCAGCAATCAGCTCGGTTGGTTGGCCTTCCAGGTACCCTACCTGCATGCAAACAAACGCACCTCACAGAGCCAACCAGCCCATCACGAACAGAAAGAAGCACCTGACTGAGCCTTGAGGTCTTCGAGCCCGATCCGAAACCGGCATTTATGACCTCGCCAAGGTATGCCATATGGGTCCATTTCGGAACCGTTAGGGTTACGCCAGCGCCCGGTAACTCCGGGAGACCGGCAGGTAATGTCGAGGCCAACGCCAATGCAGTGGCTCCCGTTCTAGCTCGAGTGCTGGCTCGGAACAAGGGCCTTGCCTGAAGGTAATCCAATGCCCCCTCTCATCATTGACCCACATACTTGTGTTTCCATCACATTACAGTATCGGGAAAACAGGCTCAGGCTCAGGCCTGGCTCGAGCCTAACTCCAAAAGTTTGACTGCCATTGTCGTTGTGTGCCTTCAGGATTGAGTCCCGCAAAGCAAGACACCATTCAAGACATCAGTCCAGTTGTTGAGTCTCGTTGAGGATGCCTGCAGAACGATATTCCTTTTCACCAGAGCAAATAAAATATTGAGCAGCACAATACCGAGAAGGATTCACAGCGGACCCAATGGATGGCGCTCCGAACCCATATAACCCCTGGACCACCCCGTGGAGGTATGGACGATACCGGTGATCATGCTGCTGATGGTAATGTCCGAGGCAAACCCGGAACTTACGTACGTTAAAAACCGTATCGGGTACATGCGTGCGTGCAGCAGCACCACAGACACGAAAGCACTCAACTCAACAGAGGGAGACCTTATCTGCACTTCCCCTTCCGCGCGCGCGTGCGTGCGTGGAAACGTAAAACGGAAGCAAGCGAAAATTCGAATGCGTTGACGAGAAGAATAAAGCGTATTTTTCGAACAAGTCGCTGATACAGCCACACCCCCTCAAGGGTCAACATACCGCGGTGACATTGCTGAGTGCGTCCCCGAGCTTCACCGCAAGACCAAGTCGACGTTCTCTTGACTCGTTATGCTTCACTCTCTCCGCGCGACCGAACAAGCTTGCCGTGCAGGTGGTGGAAATCCTGGCGTGTGCGGTTTCTTCGCAGCGACAAGCCAAGGAAGGCTCAAGGCTATCGGCTGGGCATACGACTGACCAACTAGTTGAAGCACGCCGGAAGAGTGCGTTGACAAGCAAACGATCAAACCGGCGAGATAACAGGGATCCCGTCGATCTGCACGTCTTATACTCTGGGGGCGTGGGATTCCGTCCCGGGTGGCGACTTGCTGCCAGAGTACATGTATGGGGTGTCTTGGCGATTTGAAGATGGCAAACCGTCGGTAGTGTCCAAACTGTCGTGGAGAAACTCGCAGCCCCTAGGCAGGTCCCGAGAGACCCCGTTCGTGTGGACTTGGGCTTAAGGGGAAGCGAGTGTTCCGTGTCTTTTTCGGATCCGTTACAACCAAATGGGGCTGGCCATAAACGGGAGGGCTTGGCTTCAAGCCACAGTTGTGTGCGGACTGTCAGCGTCTGTGCCTGGCCTGTTTTAGTTTCCTTTTTTTGGGTCTTTCGTTGGCGCAGGACGAAATCGGTGGAAACGCAACCCTGATTTGCTGATTCCACATGCAGGCGTGCATTTTCTCTCGACCCGCATGTGCTGAGATTGGCGAGTCCATCCATCTCTCCGGGCTGCTGCGGCCCTCACTGGCTCGACCAGGGCGGCAAAGGGACATGGACACAGAAAAGGGGAAGACGGAACTCTCAGTCCGCTGCGCTGCGCTGGCTGTGGCTGACGGAGCGAGAAACCGCAACATGTTTCCAAAGGAAGGCAGCTCATTCGTTCCGTCCAGCGGGTGGATGATGACGTTGGCAGGTTGGCAGGCTTGGCAGGGTGTCGCGAGACGTACCGTCTGCGAGATTGGCACGAAACAAGCTGACACACGGGCGCGCGTCTAGTGTTCATTGAGCTAACCCGTAACCCAGGGAAACTCCGTTATGGAATGGAAGCCTTCCAGTGCTTCTAGTCCGTGCCCTCCGTGCCACCGTCGGTGGTGTGTGTCTGGCAGGCTCCACGGCGAGCCTTGGACAAAGCAAATTGCGCAAAGTCAGCGAGTTCAGGCGGACAGGCTTGCCTCTGATGCCGTGATGTGTGATGGTGCCTATTCGCCGGCTCGCGCTGGGCCGCTGGCAAGTTTTCCCGTGTCCCTGGTCGCTTCATTTTATCTAGTGGAGGTCGCTCAGCCGTCGTGCTTTGCTTGCTCCTTTTCTCCGTCCTTCCGGGCGGCTCTTGGTGCGCATGTGGCTACGTTGTTGTGTGGTGCATGGCTATGGCTCGCGGGAAGAGGCTTTGGCTGGCTGAATGTTGCGAACAATGCCGGGCTTGTGATGACTGCGCTTCCAGAACTCGGGATTCAGGGGTGGTAGCATGGCGGGTAGGCGGCCAAAGAGGCGCAACGCGATGATGGCGCAAAGGACGCCACTGAGATCTGGGGAAGGTTGTAATGAAGGGACGGACAGCGATCAGCTTTTCAAGTCCCCTCAATTGCAAGAGAGCGAGCGTGTGTCCATGGCTCCATGCATGAATCCTTTGAATTTGAATGGGATGGATGCGTGGTACGTACCCTAACTTTGCAGACAGGGAGCTTGGAGTGTGGTCCGTTTTGGTAACGCCAGTCCGAGATCTGTGTGTGTCCTCGATGTTGCCCCTGCTCCACCCACCGTTGATGCACCGTCAAGCGAGCCGATCTTCGTAGGGCAGAAATCTCGGGAAACGAAACAATGCGACGTCTCTTGAAACCCGAACTTAGCACAGAAACGACATTCTGACCACCTGTTCCCCAACGTCTGGAACCCTTTTTGGGTATTGCTGCATGGCGCATGCGAGACCCTCACCGTATTCCGAAGCAGCAGGGTGTTCTCGTCGTGGAAAGGAAGAGCGGAAGCAGTAATCGAGGCCGACAGAGAGAGAGACAGAGAGCGTACAGAGACATGGCGAGAAGAGATGGTGCCCCGGTGTTCCGGCCGGCTGTTGACTTGGGCTGCCTAATACGGTCCAGCTTGCCTGTTCACCAACAGGGGGAGATCGATGGAAACGTTCGGTCCGACTGAGGCGTGTTTGCGCGTTGCTGTTGCTTTCTCTCTACGGTAGGTAGGTACCTAGGTACACAGTAGAAATCAAAAGACAGTTTGTTAGTTGCGAGCTTTGAAGCTTCATCTTCTCGTCAACATGCGGCATTTGGAGATGCATTGCGAGCTGTGAAGCTTCATCTTCTCGTCAACATGCGGCATTTGGAGATGCAATCGAACGCCGTACCGTAGCTCCAACTGTACCTCGGACAGTTGAGCTGCCTACCTAGCCTAGCTGCACTGCTCTCGTCGCGACTTGCAGCTCCCCTGGCACCCCTGACACCCTAGCTCCACCGTGCCACAGGAATTTTCCTTGAGCTTCTGGCTGCGTTTTCCCCACCGCCCAGCGGATCTTGAGTGCAACCCACCGCCCAGGACACGATTGAGCAATCACAGCTCTGCCAGGGCTTGAGGGGGCTTGTGCTGATTCTTGCTGTTTGTTGGAATGCCCACTGGAGAGTTGAAAAAGGTCTTGTCAAGCCTCACAACAAGCAAAGCAATGGATCCCTCACGAAAGGACACTTTGTTGGGTGCCCCCAAAAGAAACCATAAGCTCCTCCCCTGCATGCTGCTGCTGTGCCTGGAGCTTTTCGTCCTTACTGTTTTGTCACGCTCAATGAAAGGGACCGACCGGGTCGCGCGGGTTGAAGCTTCCTCGATTCGCTCCTCCACTTCCTACGAATTAGCATACCTCACTGGCATGCACGGGCAGACAGGGTTGTAGCGGCACCTGGGAAGGTGGCTTGGGCTGTTTTTGCTGGAAAATGTATGGTGGCAGGCGGGCGTAGGCATTGGCAGGTGCGAGTAACTGCCCGGCAGACTGCCCAGCGACTGCGAGACTGGTGGCTGCGTGGCCCTAAGGCAAGGTACAGTAGGTACCTCCCGTAGGTTCCTTGACGTGATCACTGCCCATGCTCCCTCCCTGGGTTGGCTCTCCTTCAGAAGCAGGAAGGCACCGATAGTACCTACAGGGCTTCTGGCGCTCCTGCTGGAGGCTGGCACACACGTACACACTTCGGTACCTAGGTAGGTAGGTACAGTATGTATGTACAGTAGGTAGGTACCTTAGGTAGTAGTTCAAGGACGCAGGTAGGTTGCTTGGGCTTTCCCCACCAACCACCCACTCACCAGGCAAATTCAAATTCTCTGCTCCTCCGGCCTGCTGGGGTCCACCGTCCACGTCCACGGTGTATGGCGCTTTCCCAGTTTTTTTTACTTTCCTTTTGCCTCTGGCTTCGCATACACGCTCCACTGACCCTCTGTCTCGCTCTCTTTTTCTTCTCTTTTACCCCTCCACCCACCGCACGCCGCGTGCTCCTCTATTTCCTCTTTTCCCATCGTCGTGCTGCGATTTCTGAGAAGCATCCTTTTGCGTGTCTTTTGCAGTCCTTGTATCCCATCCTCGCCTCGCTCTTGGTTGGCTTTGCGTTGAATCTGTGCCCTCGTCCGTCTCCCGAACGCTCGCCACCCGCTGCCACCGCGCAACAACGAACAGCAAAGCACAGCTAAGCTAGCCCCCAGCTCGACCAGACCTCTGTCCGAAGCTTCTGCCTGCCCGATAATTTGCGCGTCGTTGTTGGGTTTTTGTTGTCCGCGATTCCCGAGCCCCATCTCCAGAGCGAGCGATTTCGACTAGCAACCTCTCCTCCGTCCCGGCCGTTCTTCATCGCCATCCTTCCGCTGCTTTTGTAGGAGTTCAGACAAGGGATTGTTGGATTTGTACTCTCCAGTCTGGGGCCTGGAAACGAAGACGAAAGGATTGTGCTTGTTGTGTGGTACTCCTGAACAGTGAGTCTTGTTGTCTCCTTGAAGCTCTCCCAGCCGGTTATTTGTTCTCTTCTCTCCTTGCCCATGCTCCCTGCCTGCACTCGACCGTGATCGCCCTTGGAATCAAAGCTGGAGATGGACTGGACACCTATACAATGTGGCCGGAGCCGGCTCGCCAGCCCCGGATGTGTGGCGGCTTCCCCGGACACCGAACCACCCTCTGACCGAGCTCAACCACGAATCCGCATGCGCCCATCGCTTCCGCCGCTAGAACAAGTCAAATCAAGGCTCAAAGCAAATGTCTGACCTGCCAATTGCTGCGCGGAGACCCTCAACCATAGCTGGCGCCCTCGCGGCCATTCCTCCGCGTCGATTGTTTACTTCGTGATGCGCTGCGCCCGAGGGAGGGCATGGCCACTTTGGAGCTCAAGCGCGCGCGACCGACATGATCTACCGACCCCCTACCACCGTCAAACTACACATTGAGGGGCCAAGTCTTGGAGCCCCAAGGCGCGGCGAGAGAGAGGCGGATGCTGGGCTGGCCTGATCCCCTGAAGGCACTCGTACATCGGGCCAGGCGAGCAGCGATTGTGGACACTACGGATTCGATTCAACAGGCGAGCCTAAAAAGAGATGGTCACTTCGAACGGCAGTAAAAATGTCGCCGGACAGGCAGAGACGACCCCTTGCGACGAAACACCTCCACTCCTCATCTCGAATCTTGTGCCTCGAAGGCATCGCAGACAAACAACTGCCTCCGGTGACCACGGTGACCATGGTGTAGCAGAGAAATATTGAAGAGCTGGGCGCGTTTCCACGGCGGGGTGGCGGAGTTGAAAAAGTCGCCGCCGTATCGGTATCCCAAACACAGCTAGGGACAGGAGTCGCCCTAGTCTGGAGCTCGGCGCATGATCAGACATGGCTTACAAACTTTGGCAACCTCGACACTCAACGGCCGAACTTTTGTTGCCTGTCCGCTCTACTTGCTGTAGGAGCTATAGGACCAAGACGCGCAGCGCGCCTCCGGGCATCCACGCAGCTCCTCTGTCGCCAAGTTCATGTTTTGTTATTAGATGGCAGTGGGAGCCCGATGTTGCTGAGCCAGCAATGACTAGGTGGTGTCTGCGCCTTGAATGTGTTGGGGTGTCCATCAGCGCGAATGCCACCACAGTCCTTCGATCTCCCTCGTCTGCCCGCTCAGGTTTTTCTCTGCTTCAGGGGATCTGCTTTTCGCTGTTGGGCGACCACTCAACGGCTCGTCTTTGGATATTCAAGGGCTATCGGACTTCGTCAAGAGTCTGCGCGTCCCGCCGCGGCAGCTTGGGCCGGGCTACCTTTGCCATCATCAGAGCTCGCAAGGCAGCCCTACAAAGCACCGGTGCTGTGCGCCGTCTACTCTTCTCGCGCCTGCGCATTGCCATCTACAAGGCCACTTCCCGACTGCTTGATGCAAGGACGGGCCCAGGGTGGTGTTTGGGTCACTTTGAGCGCACAATGCGGGATCTGTCCTGGCCAATCACAACAATCAAAACCGTCAGGAATCTCCCCGGCTCCGGCTGGCTCTCGCTCAGGGGAATGGACCTGACACTCAGTGAGGCTGGGCCCCCAGTTCTGGCTGTGAGGTTTTGAGACGGGCGGAGACTCGTCGCTGGCTCCTTGTGTTGCTGATCTAGCGTATCGTGGGACCTCTCGCGGCTCTTCGCGGTTGCCTTGAATTCCACGGCTCTATAGCCCCCCTCGTCATCTTGTTTGCGGACAATGCTCAGATACTTTGCCAAGTAGCCTTGACCTCTCCGTGCGCGCAGTAGCTGACTCTCCCATTATAGGTTCTCATTTGCTACTGGAGTTCGTCCTGCGATACCCACTATCTTGGCCGGATCTCGATTGCTTTTGGAGTGGCATCAGTCTTGAACGTTGATCGAGTTTCGTTGGCTTCCCAACCTTACGCTTCCCATATTAATACCCGAAACTTTACCTTCTTCCGGTCTCTATCTCAAAGGAACCTTTCAGCACAGTCGGGTTTCTTAAAATCTTCGACAAAACTCTTAATTGGGATTTTAAGTTTCAAGGAGTGAAGGCGTCGCTGTCACCAATAAAAGTCCTGCTTCGGGTCTGGATACGATCTTCGTCACGATTCAAACGTGCTTCATCGGCTCAGATTAGGCGTCTTTTGAGTCGGTTGTCCGGGTGTTGCTGCTTTTCCCTGATTTCGATCGGTAAGCCTTTTTTCCTTGTTTATTTTCCCCACAACCCCGACAACCCTCGCCGAGTTTTCCCCCTTTTCGACTTGGTTTGAAAGTGCTCGACATTGGACTTTTACGGCTACGACTGCTTTGCTTCCATGGATTCCTGTTCACGAACGCCTGCGCCCCATACCCCTCCCGCCACCACGTCCTTGTTATTTTGGACGAAGCTCCCGGATTGCGGACCGGTGCTCCTCGCCACACAGCGTCAATGTCACAGATGAGACAGCTCTGGGATAGAAAGCGTCAACTACCACATTTGGCCAAACACCAAGTCCGACGTCATGGTCCTGCAACTCGACTCGACAGCAACCAGAGAGGGCTGGGCAGCTTGGGGCAGCACTTGGCTCTCCCTCGGTCTCGGTGCCATGACGGCTCTTATTCACCGATCCTTGAATGCCAAGTGCGTCTGTCATGCTGTCTCCGGCCTACTACACCTCGAACGGCGTCTTGATGCGTCAGATCTGGCTTCTGCAACCCGAGGTCAAGACATCTTGGCGGTGTACTTGTACCTACCATCATCATATCATGTCCATCTCCCTTTGTCACATCCCATTTCTGCCGCAGTTGGCATTGGGCGTCTGAGATTGTTGACCACTCTTGACTTCGTCCCTCCGATGCTACCGGGCGAACTCCACGGCGTTCCTGTTTAGGAGATCCCTGCCACCGGCGAACAACTCTTTGCAGACTTTGCTCTCTTTGACCTTGACGGCAGAGGCTGCTCGGGCTGGATGATGACCTGATCCAATTCGAAAAAGGCTGTGGAACGAATCCATACTCCTCAATGACGGCCGATGTTACTGCTGGACCACCGAGGCCGACGGAGTTTGGGAGATTGCTTCTACATCTAGCTCTGCGTCTGACTTTGCACATCTGCTGCACCCCTGGAAATCGCCAAACCCCGAGATGTGCCACTAATCTCGGCGCCATTTCAACCCTTGGATTGTTCCAGGCCTCGGAGGTCGACCTTTTGGCTATTTCGTGTGCTGTTTTCATGTTAACCGGCCGTTGCTAACACCTTGTTTTCTTAAGGCATCTTATCTTTGTCACTACCATCCTCTATCCGCCATCTACCTTTCGTTCTTCGTTTCGAACGGAATTTCCACTTAAGTAAGCCACAGTCCTATCAAGTTTCGTCTTCTGAACATGCATGTGGAGCTGGACTACGGGTTCCCCATACATGTGTTGTTTCTCCTCTTGCCATCGTATTATCACTGCCATCAGTGGAAAGTGGCCTTCATTCTCAGCTTGTTCTCATGTCCATTCTGTTCTGGGGCTTCGCTGGTTCCCCTATCCTTGGCCTCGTCGCTAACTAACAAACAGCGCACATTTCAGTCTGCTTTTGTAAGATCGACCCGATTCACGAATCAGGTACGTTGTAACAAGTTTGAATGGTTGCATAGCTCAGCTATATCTCTCGGCGCCTTGCTTCTTGGTGTTTGTCACTAAGGACAAATTGCTGCTTTGTCCACCGTCGTGTCTTCGAGAAGTCATCGCCTGACGCCTTGCTAGGCCATATTTTCAGCGTCTGTTCTTCTCGGGCCTATTTCGAAGTGAGTTAGCTACAACCCGTCCCCTCGGAAACCCGAAAACAGTCCTGTCATCACGTCGACTTCTATGATCCTAGCCCCCATTGTTGCTGCAAGTGCACGCGGGAAAGTGTAGGAGAGTGTTGTCAACCCCACACCAGCTTGTTTCCCTTTCATGTGCCGGCCACCCAGGAAGAAGTAGTCCTGGACTGAGCCTTGCAGGATTCAGCTCGTAGTTGAGCACGTCTCAACGGCGTTCATCCAGCCCGGTCATCCACCTTCGTTTCTTGCCTTGGACGTTGTCGAGCCATGCTGGCCTCCAGCCTCACAGTAGAGCTTCGGGGCCTGGCATGTGTGACAGCTAAGCCATGCAACCGTGTCAGCACGGTACAGCCTCTTAGCGCTTCTCTTTTTGACTTTCCTATCTGCTGGGTAGCTTTCCGTCGAGCTGTTGAGGTCTCTTGTTGAGCTTTGGACGTAGCATGCCAGCTTGTTCATCCCCCCCAGTTCCGAGGTTCCTTCCTGTTTAGGCGGTCTGGGTGAGCTCTAGTCCCGGGCCGAGGCCGTCTTCGAGCTTCCTTACACCCTTGAACCCTCGAACCCGCTCCGAACTCGAACCTGTCGGTCCTTCACCGGGTTTCGATCATCAGGTGGTACGTGTTTGCGGTCTTCGGATGCTCTCTACACTCTCAAACGCCCTCCATGCTCGGGTCCCTTCCAGGCGGTTTTCATTCTTCATCCTAGGAGTCGAGTGACGAATAATCCCCCCCCCCCCCCCAATTCATACTTTTTTCGATCACATTCCCGCTATTGGCATGATTTCCTGAGCCGCAGTCCCGGTTTGTGAAAGCTCGGGTAACCTTATCGGATCCAAGGCCCTGGGGATTGACTCTATTCCCTCCATTGCTTCAGCACTCACCATTATTTAACATTGTGCTCTTAACCCGAGCGGTCCCGCCCACCTTCCCTCTCGTCATTCCAAAAAAATGTTCCCCACTTTTTTTTTTTTGGAGTTTTACACTCGACATTCAGCCATTTTCTTCTTGGGCTTCCTCCCATTTCTTCTCATCCCTTCGAAACTTTCGCGTCTACTTTTTTCTTCAGGTTCCTGCACTTAATATCACTATCTCTTGCGAAGAGCCAAATCTGACATCTCCCGCCAAGCAGACACGTTGCGCCACTCCTGATTTACCTTCGCGCCACTCCGCTCTTAGTCGACAACAGAAGGTGAGCCTGCTTCTCGTTTTGAGTCACGGTCTTTTTTTTTGTCCCTCTGCCGCTTGACCTTGAGAGAGAGAAGAGACTTTGATGGAGAAGGGAGTGTTGCCTGTCTCCTTGGCTTCTTCCTCAACATCAAAGAAGTCTTGCAAAGCAAGCCTGCGCCGCCCGTCACCCTTCCCCTACCGCCATTTTCACTTTCGGCCCACAAAGTTGGCCGAGAAACCTTTTCTTCACGAGCCACCTCACTTTCTTTTTCTTCCTCCACCTTCGACTCTTCTCCCAGGCCTGTGTGCTTCGCCCTGCCTGGTATTCTTCCTCTGTCTGATTTTCCCTACTTCTTCCTCCAACTACTTCCAAGACTACTTTTACTTTTTATCACTTTTGAAGTCTCTTCCCCACACTGAGCTTGATCTTTGGCACTCACCAAACCCTTCGCTTCGACTCAACCCTTCCCGCTTCTCGGGTACCGAGCCTTCAACCTTCCGAACCAACCTAACTCTTCCCCGCACTTCCATCCTCAACTGAACTCTCTCCTCTTACGTCAACCCTCTTACATCAACCTCCCTCTTACATCGAACCTTATGTCGGGCGGGGCACCTCTCTCCATTCCTCTAAGCTCTCTCAAGGCAGCTGCGCGCAGACATGATGGAGTCGTTTACATCGGCCTCCACGGACGATGGGACCGTGCTAAATACCCCATCGGAATCTAGCTTCGCAATGGCCGACTATCCTCCTCCCGGTGCTCCAGGCACGGCCAATAACGGCCCAAACATGAACGGTTCGAGCGACTCGAACTTCCCCCCTGCTGGCTCCATGCCTTCGACCAACGATGCCGCCAAGACCCTCTGGTAAGCCACTATGTTACTCCTTGCAATAGGCCCCCGCTGACTAATTCTGCCGTAGGATGGGTGAGATGGAGGGCTGGATGGATGAGACCTTCATCAAGAACATCTACAACAGCGTCCTCGGAGAGAATGTGCAAGTGAAGGTTATTCGTGACCGTAACTCTGGGTAAGTCCGTATATGCCCCTCCCGGCAAGTCCATAGCGCCTTCTACCCCTTCTCTATGCGTCCGTATGGTTTTTACTATGGGCGCATGAGGTTTTATTTGACGTACATGTGATGCTGTATCGGGCGTATATTCTCATAATGGATGTCCAGTCAGCTTATCACGATGGCCATTCCTACCTTTTTCGTGCCCATTTCTGTCATTTTTGCCCCTATTCCTGATTATTTGACGCCTAACCTTGTCGCAGGAACGCCGGCTATTGCTTTGTCGAATTCAACACCGCGGATGCTGCTCAGAAGGCCTTGGGTCTCAATGGCAACCCTGTCCCCAACTCATCGCGTGTATTCAAGCTCAACTGGGCGTCTGGAGGTGGCTTGGTTGATCGTCGGTATGTTTCTGGTCTTCTTCCTAACCTCACGGCCTGTCCTTTCTGACCATAGAATACAGTGATGACCGCGGTCCGGAGTACAGCATCTTTGTTGGAGATCTCGGACCCGAAGTCAACGAATTTGTGCTCGTGTCTCTCTTTCAATCCCGATTCCCATCTTGTAAGTCGGCCAAGATTATGACCGATGCCATGACTGGTCAATCCCGGGGATATGGCTTCGTCCGCTTCTCTGAGGAGTCGGATCAACAGCGCGCCCTTGTCGAGATGCAGGGTGTGTACTGCGGAAACCGCCCCATGCGCATTTCCACTGCGACGCCCAAGACGCGGTATACATCATCCATTCACCCCTTTTACCCCATGTTGACTAACAGAAAGGTATAGCTCGCACCAATATGGCCATGGCGGCCACCCCGGCGGCAACCAGGTTATGCCCCCGGTTCCCGGCAATCCGGGTGCCATGCCTTGGGGCATGGCTCCTCCGTTCTACAACCAGAACAACTTCAACCCCATGCAGCCCATGAACCAATTCACGGACCCCAACAACACCACCGTCTTCGTTGGCGGTCTCTCGGGCTATGTCACCGAGGACGAGCTCCGCTCCTTCTTCCAGGGATTCGGAGAAATCACCTACGTCAAGATCCCGCCTGGCAAGGGCTGTGGCTTTGTGCAGTTTGTTCATCGCCATGCTGCTGAGATGGCCATCAACCAGATGCAGGGCTACCCCATCGGCAATTCTCGTGTCCGCCTCTCCTGGGGTCGGTCGCAGAACAACTCTGGAGTTGGCACGCCCTATCGCCCTGCCCCCCCCCCCCCTCACTACATGGCTGGCATGCCTCCTCATGCTGGTGGACCTGGTGGTCCTTATGGACCTCAGCACTTTGGTGGAAACCCCCCTCAAGGCCCTCCCCCCGGTGCTATGCAGGTACGGCCAATTTTTCAATTCGGAGCTGCACCCTATACAAGTTACTCGCTCCCCTCTATCCCTTCTGTTTCCTATCTCCCCGTCCCCTAGCCTCACTGCTCCCCCGCAATTCTATCCTATTCAGGCGCCTGCCAAGCGCAAGCGCCCCACCACTGGCTCTTCTGCTTAAGAAGGCTAAGTCACAATTATCGTCCTCAGCTAATGCCCCATACTCAGTAATTTCCTCGCCTCTATGCTTCAGATCCGGTCTTCATCGCACGGCGTTTGGTGTGGGCGTGTAAGGCAACGAAAATTGCATGATCCAGATTCGAGGGCAGATTTTTGGCGTTTCCCCTGATGGCGCACACTTATGGTTCCCACTCCCAACCACTATTGCACTTCATCGTCTTTCAGCATTGTTAGGCGTCCCGAGTTACCGCATTCTCGTCTTCTTCCGCTTAGACCTGTTCCCCCCGATTTGACGCTATACGAAAAAAACTTCCAAGGAAACGGGACATGAGAACGGAATGGGATGATGGGTGGTTTGGGATGGTTTAAGGTCTCTTTCATTACCAAGTCTTGATTTCTAGTTTCTTCGCCAGAGCTTTACACATTCTTCGGTGACGCACGAGAATAGCCAGCTTAGTTTTCTGAGTTAGCTTATTGGGCGCGCGTTATCTTCTGCTTAGGCGTCTAGTTTACCAAATGGATGAGTTTCACCTGCATCATATTTCTTCGCAATAACGTGTTTCAAAGGCCATTCATCTGCCTTGGGTTTGTTAATCTACATTATTTGCTTTAAATGCCTCATGCTGCTTGTTGTTTATCAGTATGCTGTGTTTGACTGCGAATTGTCCTGCCCTGTGTTCATTCAGATAGAAATGGACCGACGTCACTGGCACGAATTACATAAATAATGTTTACTCGTACTTGTACTTGTACTTGTACTTGTACAAAACGTCCTGCCGCGGTCTATCCCGTCTTGCCCCTTGCTTTGTTCTTGATCATATTCGGTGCTGTCCGCCGCTGCTCCCTCGCCTAGAAGTTTCTTTTCCCTCCTCCCCCCTCCTCCACTTTCCGTCGTTCTTTCACTACCGCAAAGCCGTCAGCCCGGGTCATCTTGAGAAGCTGTCGGCTCAGTAGGTAGTCTCCCCTGGTTGAAATGGAAAAGCCCAACAATGCCACTCTCCCTCGACAAAAGGCGAAACCGGGAATAAAGTTCGAGAAACAGTAGACCAGCGGCAGCCTCTGCGTTAATTACTGCTCGACCGACTACCTGCCCTGACTGTCAGGTTGGGGAAACTACCTACATGGCCAGGCACAAAAGGGGTTTGCTTGTTGACTTGGAGATTCAGGGATGAACCCCCCGCTTCCTGATGTAATGTTGTACTCCGTTTTTTTTGCTTTTCCTTGGCTACCCATCCTGCTTAGAAGTGGGCAACCCACTTCTCTGATTTGATATGGGAAGGAAAAGAAAAAAAGAAGAAAAAAAAGAGTACGAGACTCGTCAAGCAGAACGGCAAAGCGGCGGCGGGTCGTGATCCTGTGGCGCGACCAACCACTTGTCATCCGGCGAGAATCAAGCAAGGTGCGCGCGGACTTGGTAACGTTGTTGTCCACCACCTTCTTCAAAGAGTGGACACGTTGCCGGTTGGCGTCGACAAGGCACTTGTACATGGTGTTCCTGTATACACGATGGAAACAAAAAGGCTGATGATGAGCCACTAGGTTCTGGGTATGCAGAGACCATTATACCTGATGATGAGGAGAGGCACAAACTACGGTATATGCGTATAATCGTGTACCTGATCGTAAAGCCCATGCTGGTAGCCCCGAGGAAAAGGAGGAGGTGGCGTAAACGGAACAGGACCCACCAGCGATGGGAAGGGGTGTATGGGGGGGATTTCCGGGCGGCAGACAAGAGCGCAGGTCACCCCATAGTAATCTGGTGGCGCGACAACTTGTCGTCTGGCGGGAGTCGCGCAGGGTGCGCCGCGGTGGTTGACCAGACTTGTCGCCCGGCGAGTGATACCCGCATCGGCGGCAGTATACATAACTGTGGCCACCGGGAGTCGGCTATGCCTGGACAGGCGCAGGACCCGCGTCTGAGACGGATCATCTGCTGCATCCAGTCGAAATAAGGATTAACCGCAGGGGTAACGACCGAGCTTCGGGCGCTCTGCTCAAAGTTAACTGCTCCTATCCTGATATAAGCGCTTGTTGAGTGCTCTCCCAAGGGGCTCCTCTTACTCTCTTACGCAGAATACGATGACCGGACGCCCCCTTTCTGCCCCTTTTCTAAGCACCTTGGTGGGCCCCTTTTTTCATGCAGCAAGGATTCTTCCTGATGCCGGAGAAGTGGTGGCAGGAAGCACAGGAGCAGCGGGCGGCGCAAGGGTCGGAGGCGGAGCCGGGAATGGGCTTTGACAGGAGTAATGTCGCCAGCAAATGTCAAGGTTCTCCAGTGGCCAGTTGTAAGGCTCCTCGCTCGTAGGGGATGGGTAGACTTGGGTAGCGGGGAGGATCACCTCAGCTCAGCTCAGCTCCTGGTTTTGGCATGCCATTTCCCATTTCCCAAGCAACACAGCAAAACACTCCATGGTTGGGCCATCCCCGCCGAGTGTCTGCCTGGGCTTGGAGATCCGAGGCTGAAAAGAAGCCAGTAGACTCTCCAGAGTGGCTGTAGCCGTCGATTTAGTCGTGGAAAAATTAGGGGGTCGTTGAGCTAGCCTTCCTTTTTGTTGATTATGTGCTCCTTGACCTGGACTATGCTGTGGACGCGGGGAAAAAATATAATGGAGTTAGATAGGAAAGCATACACAAAGAGGTCAGAGAACCTTACCCAGCAGCTCCTGCTTTTGAGCAACAAAAATGGCAATAGCCTTACCATTTCTTGCACTGCGCACATGATATAATCCCCTCGCTTTGATCAGCGAGGAACCTCATCTGCTCATCTACTGTGGCGGACTCAGGCAGTAACATCCATCTCAAATGCGATGGAATTACACCGAACAAGGCTCATGATGCTCGGCGACGACGTGGTTCTTGCTTGTTGGCCCAGAAAAGAACAAAGTCAGCTCTTGGCGCGCGCTGTGTTGGGAACCAGGCGGTTTGGGGTCTTCTCGGCGCGAGCAACATCATCGCAGATAGTGGATTTGATCACGCTCGTTGAAGGAGTGATGGCTCGGGTGGTGGGTCTCCCCGTCTGTACAGCTAAGTTGTGCCTTGGAGCCGTCGCAAATGCTGATATATCAGCTTTCAGTGGTCGGCAGCGACTTCAGCGATGGTAATAAGGTTCAATTGTTTCTTGGTTCACTCCTTGGGCCCGCTATTAGTCGAGCTTATTTTTTTGCTGTAAAAATCATCGTCTCGACTACACCTCTTCACAGCAGACGGAAAGGGCCAGCCACTTCCTTGCTGGCAACTGTCAGTTAAGATGCGATCATAAGTCTGACAATTTGCGGTGCGCAACTTCTGCAAGTCAAAATTTTGTCATAGCGACACTTATTACTTCTCCTTAATGAACTCTCACGCACTCCTGCGCCCAGACTTGCCTCGCATGATGTCAAACAAAGTGTGCCATTGACCCAAAACGAGTTTGCGCAAACGATTGCCCTGGTAGTTTCTCAAAAATATGCAATGACACTAATGGCGGAAAGAGAGAGAAAATTTCTTGACGCCCCGATGCGCAACCGATTACTTCTCTAAGCACGTGACCCTCAGGGGTAAAGCCTTCTGACCCCCGATTGCCATTCCTCGCTGGCGGAGAAAAAAAATACAGTGTTCTTGTCCGAGTCTTAGAAACGACACAGGGCTTGGATGGCCGATCGATAAGCTGGTAAATGTCCGAAGAACTGGTGGAGATGGAGAAAGTCGACGTTTCGATGCGATCCCCCCAGCTGCGATGGCGAAATGGCTGCAGCTTATCCCGCAAGTCAAGCCGCCGGGCAGCCGAGGAATCTTGAGGCGGCTAGACTCGAGCTTCTTTGGCACCTCAACACCAGCAAGACAACGACGACTGCCTCCTCCCTGTTCCTAAAGTTTAGCCTTGCAGGTGACGGAGTGCTCTGTCGGAAATGAGCACACAGCTAACTCGTGGTTATAGCCCTCAAAGGTCGTGTCGGGGCGCGAAGCATGGGATGTTTAATTTCTGGCGAGCTAATTAGATGTCGTGAAGGTTAGGTTCCTTCTATCGACTGCTAAGACAATAGCCCCGAACCCCTTTCACAGCAGACAGAACAAGACCATGATCAGATATCCCCCGAGCCCCTGCGCTAGGACTGACTTTGTCAACAGTAGATGCTGGCTGAGTCTAATTGGAGGCTTGAAGACGCGGCCTGTTGTCCGTGTAGACTGGCTCGCACCTTGGGAAATCGCCGCAAGGACAAGCGAGGCGTAGCCATTGTCAACAACATTGAATGCTCTGCTTTTTCTTCTGATCAGTCGTTGGCTCGTTGGCTCGTTGCGGAGGGGCGGGGCGGGCCATAGGAAACGGTTTGGGCATCGTCAGAGGGACGGTCAGGTTCTCCGGGGGCGTGGGAAGAGAACATGCTCGTCATGGTGCGGCCCATGGTTAGGTAACAACCTGTCGCGTCGCCGGGAAGACGGCAACTGGAGCTGTGCAGGCTGGGAAATGCTGGCCCGACTCGCGTCTGCCAGACAAATTTTGCTAGCCACGGCCTTGCGACGAGTTAGGACCCCGGAGCTCATCATTATGGCAACCTGCGAGCCGTTTGCCGCTTGTGTGTCGGCTCTACCTCCCCTCGTTCCTTCAGCGAGAGGCTGCTCGGGGGACAGAAAAGGGGGGCTTATTTTGGACTCGAACTTGCGCAATCCTGATTAAGGATTAAGATGAAACAGGCTGGGCGATAGTGATCGTGTCTTGTTCCAGCTTGGGAGGCGGCCAAATATACTAGGTGAAGGGGAATCGCCAAGGCGTCGCCGAAACTTGAAGTCGGAGACGATCAACCACATAACAATGGAATGGAGAGTCTCATCCTGACCCTGTCGCCTTGTTTCCCAAAGACGAGGCAATGAAGGCGAATGCTCTGGCGGCGGTGTTTGTCGCTGATCGTATCTCCATGGGGCTACCGGGTCGCATCAAGCTGCCACTCATGCACCGCCATTGTTGCGAATAGATGTAGCTTCGCAACACCTAGCCTTGAACATTGGGCGCACCACACCGTCCGGATTGCAGAGCCTCCGGCCGATGTGAGCAAGGTAGACAGCGGAAGACTGGACGACTCCACACCCAAACAACCATCGCGCCCGGGTTTTCCATTAGATACTGTGTTCCTGCGACACAGGCTCGAAGCGTAGAAAGCCGCATGCAAGGGTGCCTGTCTCGGCCTCGGATGAATCAAGCACAGGCGCGCCAAACGGAGTTCGTCAACACCAACGGGCAGAAGAGTGTGAGTATAGCTCTCATGAACTCGGAGCGAGCGTAGCGGTCTGTTGCGGAAGCCGCTAGCCCGGGCGCTTTGGGGTTTTCTTGGGGCAACATTATGGCGATCACCTTGTTCTCGGCTGTTGACTTGGAGACACGATGGCGGGGGTGGCAAGTTGCTCTTGCAATTGTTGGTTGCTGGGAATCCCGTTGACCGCTGCGGGAGCGGGAGCGGGGTCACGGGTAATGATAGCAGCATGTGCGATTACGCGTGAAGACAAAGGCAAGGCACTTCATGTACTTCTCTTGGACCAGTGGCGGCCAGAGATGATTGGGACACTGCCAGCGGGATGCCATCTTTGGCTCGCCCGACTGGACGGATGGGTGTGATCGGAACCAAAGAATGAGCGTCGAGCGGATACTCATCATGATGGATGAGATAGAGCTTTCAAGGCAAGGGTACCTGCGAACGGAGCGCGGCTCCCGCGGTTTGTTCCGGTTGCAGACTCTCTTGTTTGCTGTTATCACACTCAGTCAGCACATCTCTCAGTCAGCGCATATGTGCTGGGGATGAACGTATATTTCTGCCACTTGCAAATGGCTTCCTTGCCGCCGATCATGTGTAGAGCTGTGGCTGGACATGAGGAGCTCGTATGCTCGAGATCTAGGATGGGGGTTTTGAGGTTCGAGGCATGGTGCCAAAGGCAGGGGACTTCGAGAGCAATCTTAGACTGTTTTATATGATCCTTCTCTTCCAAATTTTGTGTTTCGCCCCCATGTATTGTATAATCCTCCTCTTGCTCTTGTACTCCACTTTTATCTCTTGTATAGTCCTTCTCTTTCCCTTATATTCCACCTCGATGTTTTGATATCCTCCTCTTAGCCTTGGATTTCACCCAGTGTATATTATATCCTCCTCTTGCTGTTGTACTCCACCTTTATCGCTTGCGTGGTCCTCCTCTTACCTTCATATTCCACCTCGATGTGTTGTATAGTCCTCCTCTTGACCTTGTATTGCACTCCGATGCATTGTGTAGTCCTCCTCTTACCACCATATTTCAGCCCAATGTTTGTATCGTCCTCTTCTTGCTGATGTATTCCTTATTTTTCTGCCTGTATCTTTCCAAGTTCCCCTCTCATCTTTCACCTCTCTTGATACGAGGTGGGGCGAGGTGAATCCGGGGAAGGGGAAGGGCAACGGCGACTAAATTCTTTTTAAGTTAGCATGTTGACTTCTAAGAAGTGCCTTTCCTCAAAGGTGCCGAACGAGTAGGCTCCGGTTGTGTCTGATCCAAACAGTCTTGAAGCGGGAGAAGTTGCGCGTCGTGGATGACACAAAAAGGGAGCGTCACGGAACATGGGCTAGTGGCAAATTGAGACACAGAAAATATCAATGCCTTGTTCAGACGCGTTGGTTGTTGCAGACAGGGGGCTAAACTGGAGGAGAATTGGGGTTGAAAAAAACGGGCTGTGTCTGGTAATACTGTCCAACGAAAGGATATAGAGGGGACAACTAAGCCGTAGGGGGAGGTGTCGAAGAAATATAGGTGGGTCTGGGAAGACACAGGACAGGGAGACGGCAAAGACGCGTACGCGTTCCTCAGGTCGGGAAGGAGCCCCTGGTGATGTAGGAAATCAAAGGACAATGAGCTTCAAAGTTCCAGCCTAAGTGATTCTCTATCACCGCTGATAACTAATTATATGATTTGGATTTGGATTTTTTGCTTTCTAGATATGTTGTAAAACGGGGGGAACCAGTCGCACATCTCGCGCCGTCGTGGATCGGTGAGCTGAATGCCACGCGTGCTGACCCCCCCGACCCCCCGGCACCCAACTTCTATGGTTTGCTGAGTCGGACAAAGGCATAGCTGTTGTTACGTATTGGATACATTGTTCACTCCGCATCGGTCTTCAAAGCTAATGTTATCAGAGTGTCGAAGCACAATCTTAACTCCTCTGCCTTTGCACATCACATATCAAGAAGGATACGTTGATATTATCTCTTTTTCTTCATAGCTATAAAGCGTCGCGTAGACACAACCCTCAAGGATAGCTATGGATTTAAGCATTGAATGTCCTTTCTTCCGGAATACTGAAAAATGAGAAGAGATACATGTGTAACTTTTGAAAATCAAAAACGAACCAAACCTGCCACCTGAAATCCTTTCCATGCATGTTTTGGTGTGGAATTTCAGAGTAACCAAATTGAGCCTGCTGGCTTCCTTTTTCTGTCACCAATGATACAAAAGCCTAGAGCGTTGGTGTCACTTCCAGAACCATCATCATTCTCATCCAAACGCATGTGATATGTGGAATTACTCCAAGAAAACTTGGCTCTTTCCCAGACGAGGGCGCAGACATGATCAATGTCGTCATCCTTGTCCATAGAGAACTGTCCCGGATGACTAACATACTGCCTCAACTCCCCTGCTCGTTGCTCGCGGGTCTATCAGTCACACGCCATACCCACCCTCCCAACAAAACGCAAAGTCCTCGTGGCTTAGCAGTTAAGAGCGTTGCACCTCAAAAGTCGTCCTGAAGCTGCGCATTCTCCTGCCTAACCGGGGTGCAGGAAGACAGGGCTGTGACAGTCAGACAGACGTTGGTTTGCAAAGACCCTGGTTCAAATCCAGGCGAGGACAAAATTTCTCTTTTTGTCCTTTTCATGTCCCTTCCTTGTAGAGCCCTTTTGTTTTGCCTTCTGCATATATGTACCCGCCTTCCTTCCTTCTTAATCTCCCTACGCACCTTCTTCCCCTGATGCTCTCAGTCTTCCCATAGAATACCCACCCAACTAGCGGTGAGTGTCTCTCACCCGTGCTCGTTGTGGCACTTGGCTATGTTAAGGCGCTGGTGGCCTATTGAATCCAACCCCTTCTCTCACCTTCGCTTAAGCAGGGCTTTCTTCGCCATCTCGGCGAACAATTTCTAAATTTCACCTCGGACAACGCGGTATGACGTTCTTTGATTTCGATTGCTTGTTTTCCTGCTTTTACTTCGTCTCGACTAATATGTCTCGGGAATCGCCCATGGTCCTCCCTTCTGAAGGTCAGCCCAAGCTCTTGCAACCCCCGCAGCCGCCCCGGAAAGCAGCTTAACGTCCCCATCGTCCCTGATCTTAGTCATCCCCATCGTCCTGGTGCTCTTACACTATTGCATCGAGATGGGACGCACCTCGGGCAACCCAGTGGTTGATAGGTGACTGCCTTATGTATTGTGCTCTGGGTTCGGTCACCGAGGCTACCCCTCTGATGCCCACCGGCGAGATTTGTGGCTTTGGACTTTGAGAATGGCAGAGTCAACCCCTGAAGAATGACGGCCGGCTGACAAACCTTGCCCAACTCTTCTTCTTCTTTGTTTTTCAACAGGCACTTGTACCACTTGCCACACCAGCCGCCACAAGTCTAATTATTGTCAGGATGGAAAAATACTAATACGGCGTAGGCCGGGGCTCGGACCCCCTTCGACGACACTGACGAGGTGATGCACTTCGAAATATCCCCGTTCAACACTCCGTCGAAGAAGGTCGATTCCACAACCAATATGCCCGTGATTCGCAACGCGAGGGCCTGCGCCCAAGCGACAGCCTGTTTTTCGGAGATACTGAAATGGACGAGCCTGGAATGTTAGTTTTTCCCTTTCTTTATCTTAGATCTTCAGCAATAATTAGCTGACTCGATCAGACAGAAGACGCAGTCGCCACAACATGTTCCGCGATGTTAGAACTTTCTGGAGCGGTAGCATCAAGAGTGCACCCGAAATTTGGCCTGTTCTCCGTTTTTCTCTCAGACCTGGACAAGCAAATGGTTTGTCACTTGAGCTGCGAGGAGATTGTCGTGACCGAGGTATCGAGGATGCTTCACCACGGTCTCACATTGTCGGCGCTCCTATCGCCCACAAGCTCATACCAGCCTGTGGAACATCAGCCCCTGGCCCAAGATGGCACAATGGACTTTACTGATGATGACGAAATTGACGAGACAGCAGCCCAAGTAAGTATCTCCATCCACATAAACCCCGCGGGAAAGCTAATAGTCTGGACTCGCTAGGGCTGGCAGTAGACTCGAATGAGGCCACTGACGCGAAAGAGATGATGAAAGTCTGGCAAGCCATGCACCCACAGGTGTTGCAGGGACAGCTTTGATTTGCCCAGGAAGCGGCCTGTCACAACACCGAAGAAACGAAGGGGGAATACCATTGAGGTCGCATTAGACATTGGTCCCCTGATGCCTAGGACAGTCCACCCTCAGGCAAGTATCTCCTGCCACTGTAAGCGCAAACCAACCCGACGGGAAAGCTAACAGCCTGGACTGGCAGCAGACTCAGACGAAGTCGTGGACACGAAAGAGATGATAGTCTGGCAAACTATGCACACAAAAGTGCTGTGAGACAACAGAGACTAATTTAGTTGACCCTGAGCCTGTTCAAATGTCAAGTGGAAAGTGGAAATACTCCTCATGCGCTAGGGCTGTCCTTACTAAATCGGGCAAGCTGTGTACCTACAAGCACTTAGACACGGATTTGACAAGCCGAGGAAGCGGAAGGGGAGCACCAGCGAGGCTGCACAAGACCTCTGCCCCTTAGATTTTGGCCAGTCAGCCACTCAACAGAGACTCCAGCAAACTCTCCGGCTGCTAAGCGGCGAAAGCAGGAACTTGAGTCATCGATGGCAAAGCCGATGTCCATCGGGGTCCTCGGTGGTTCAGTGAGCAAGGCACAAAGCCGACATGGAAGCAAAGGGATTAGTCTTCAACAAAGCGTCCGCGACATTGGGTATCCCACGAGAAGTTTTGGGGTGGTGAGGCTCTCAGCGACACGCCCCCACGCCAGGTGTTGAACTTGAACCTCGAAGACCCATACTGCTGGTCGGCATGCAATGACCCGGATTGTTTGCACCATGACCTGGATGATCAGGGTTTCAGGGATATGGGAGCTACAGGCCATCGCGCTTGCAACGCGGTTCAAGAACTTGAACTTGTATATGACGATGCAAAGATATGACGCAGATGATTGTGGGTGCTGGACTGCACTTCCTGAAACTCTGAGACCGAGAAGTCATGGTTAAGTTCATAGCGTATGACTTTAGGACGCCCCTACCGATGACGTCGACGTTTATTACTTCCGCTCAGTCTTTCACAACTGTTCATAAGCCCTCAATCGATATTCTCTGGGCGCAAATCCCTGCTTTGAGGAAGGGCTCGTGAATCTTGATGCAGGACACGTGCATATCTGAGGGGCAAGGCGAGATTTCCCTGTGGAGTGAGAGAGAGTTGAGGTTTGTTGACCCCTTTGACTATATACCCCTTTCTCTCCCCACGGAACAGATTTCCACGGCCCCTGCAAACATCCAGCTCAAAACAAACTCTGACAAAATAGGCAAATGGACGTTTAAATGACGCTATTCTTCAATCCAAGCGATAGAAGAGCAGACGAGTGGAAGACGCTGCTTGGTAGGGTAGGTCCCCGGTTCGTGCTCAAGGATATCATCAAGCCTGAAGGCTCCTTTCTGCTGCTTATAGATATCCGCTGGAACCTTGTCGAGGAATATGAGGGGTTAAGACTTCGTGGCGGGCGAGTTCTCTCACGAGGTCACGACATGTGGGAGGTATCAGTGCGTTCTAGTCTAGCATAGACTCTGACTTGAAGGCTTCATCTCTAGCACTCTAAATTTTACCATGGTCGGGTCAACGCATTAAATTTTGAGGTTTTGGCTTTTTATCAATGGAAAATTGGGGGAGGGGCTACTTAGGCATCTAACTTTTGTTTTCATGTTTTTGGATGCTCAAATCATGGGTGTTGTTGTTGCCCCTCGCAAAGACGAGCTTCCTCTGATTCCAATTTAAGTGACTTGAACACTCCGGTGACTCAGATATTGATTTTGCTGTTGCATTGGGAATGGGTTTTCTTTTTTTTCTCTTCTCAAGACCGTTCTAGCTGCAGAAAGGAGGTAACAGAGCACACCAGTCATGGTGTTGTTGTACGGGTCCCCTGTAGGCCATTCTGTGTATATATACTAGTACAGTGTCCCCGTTCTTCTTCTGGGACCTTACACTCTTTAACTCTTCAATCCATCATCCTTTCCACATTCATTTTACCACTAATTAACCCTCTTTTAATTATGACCTCTCTGCTTGAAAACGTGGAAGCCAATTAACTCTTGGCAACCTTCCGGCTTTAACAAGTCTCTTTTTAAAGAAATCAAACGTGCTGGCCTCCTGGACTTCGTCAAAGATTGCAATTTTAAGATTTGCATTGCTGAGACCTGTTGTAAATGCCCAACTTGCTTTCAAGTTCCGCGTAAGCATTTCAATTTGAATCCGACAGATGTTAGTGATGTCCACGCTCCGCCTCTGCTGCTCCTTATTCCCGAGGCTGTAGTCTCATTCAAGGCAGGCTATGATCGCTTTACGCGGAGAATAAACAACACCAGCCAGCGGTTTGGCTCGCTACCAATCCTTCCACCCTCGCGGCTCGCCACTAATGGGGCGATGACTGCTTTTATTCGCGGAGGAGACCCCCAATAGCGGTCGCCTAACCGAGGGCCTTGGCCAAAATCATGCAGCTATTGGGCAGGATTGCCTGCCCTGCCTGGGGACATGGCTGCCACTGTGCCCCTTGAGCCACACTATCCCTGATTGGTGTTTGTACATACCAGCTGAGCCCCGCGAAAAGCAGGTCCCCCCACTTGATCGGTTTTCTTCTTTCAACCTCACTCTTTTTGTTAAGAATTACACACCATTGTCGACGCAAAATCACTCACCGAGCTCAACCCTAGCTCGACTTTGGAAGGAGAGAATCCGATAGATCCACGACAATTACTGGCCCATCCACGATAGCAACCCCGGGAAACGACCCCTGGCTGACGAGCGGCTGCCACTCTGGTCGGGATGGACGTCGCAGAACGGGGAGGCAGAGAGCCGGACCGTGGGATGTCTGTTCTGTGGGCATCCTTCAAGCTGATTTCTGCCGTGTCTCGATTCCTCGGCGTTCTCTTTGAGCTTGGAACACTGGCGTTCATCGGCTGGCTGTACAACTCGTGGAGACATGAGCCGGGCATCAGGGTCGACCTCCTTTTCCCATCCTTTTTCCCTGTAAGCTGGCTACTCCTTCAAGCATTTATGTCTCGGGAATGGTTGGCCCGGGGAACTTGATTGCTGATTTTTTTACTGAATCTCAAAAGCTTGTAGCGGCAGTGATTATGGACCTATATGAGGTGGTATCGCTCATTTTCCTGGCACGCGTTTGGCCCATCAACCGAGTCGCATTTGGTTTTGACGTTGTTTTCATCGCAGTGGGGGTCTTCTGCTTCCTTGTTATTGGGCTGGTAGACCATGGGGAGTATCGACCCCTTGGACTGCAGGGCTCAGAGTCGGCGTGGGACATTGACATTAACAATGCCATGATCTTTATGATTGTGTTCACGTACGTTCCATTCGCAATTTCAGGGGGTTCAAAAAGTCTAACAGAGGGGGGTGGATGATACAGGATCCTTCATACATATTTTGTGCTTTTGGCCTGTGCCGGACACGTTCGTCTGTCCGTTAAAAGGAGCAAGCTGAAACAGGAACGACAGGTTGCACTAAGCATGGCGGAGATGGTTGAGTTCAGCGAGCGGCAGAAGCGATTGACGCAATTGCAGCCCAGCGCGACAAATCCAAGCCCAATTCCAGCTCCCATCGCTGTGCCGGCGGGCGCTGGAACATCATGAGATGTCGGTATTGGGACGGAGGGATGAAACTTTCAAGGTTGATGAATTAGGGACGGGGAGTATAAAACATTGAAGCCAATTTTGAGTTGAAACCAACGTAAAGCTGTCCTCGCTGATAGCAAGATCCACTTGTTATTATTTGGAAGACAGGAGAGCGAGTTTCGTCGAGAATCAGTTGAAGAGCTGGGCGGTTACCATTGAAAGTCGAGCATTATAATAGTTCTACATGCCAGTTTGCCTCTGTATTGCAATCAAAACTCAGGTGGTCACAATCCGAGCACCAATCTATGGTCGCCGTTGGCTTGAGGAATGACAGGCACCTGGTACCTTCAGGCCTCGAGCTTACTGATATGTGCTGCTTCCAGGCCACTGAATCACCAACAGCATGCTAAGCCCCCTAGCCCACTGTTCAGTGTCCCATCCGCCTCTGTCACGTTCGAGTGACTTCCACGTTCCTTCCGTATTTGCGGTTCTGGCTTGACACTGACCCACAGACGACGAGATGGGCAAATTGTTGGGGGTATCGTCCAGTCGCTTTCGAAGTAATGCCCTGGCTCTCAACCAATCCCCAAACCCCTGGCACCTTCCCTCCCTCCACATCCTTCTGACCATAAAAACTTGACCCGTCTCCAAACACTCATGGCATCAAACCAACAACTCTTCCTTTGAAATTCAACGTTCACCAGACCAACCGGGACAATAACAGCTCCTAATAGAGTTGGCAAGCTTACCTGCCCAGTGTAATTTGATACATATCCTAGAAACGTTTAGCGGTTTCGAATTCTAACGCGTCTCTTCTTAGCGGCACTTCCCTACTAAGCCTACCCTGCACTTCCCAGCACCCAGGCGGCTGACTTGGTAAAAACAAAATCTCACGACCAAGCCCATTCGGCACTTGCACACATAGTAACTGGCCAGAAAGAACTAGAACCAGTGGTTTATTTCCCCAGTGAACGGTAGTGCTGGGCTTTCCGCCGCAGCGCGGCTCTAGTTATGGCCTCCCGAGCCCTAGCTCGTCGGTTCCCGACTGGGACAAGAAGATCGCTCCTTTCGGCATTCGGGATCCGCTTGCACCGGTCTTATGGCGTTGCCACGCTCCCTCTGTATGGACCTGAGGAGAAACCGGCTGGCCGCGTGAAAAGGCCATGTGCTGGGGGCCCGTCATCTTGGGGCATGTTGGTCGTGCTGGTCTGGAGGTTGGATCCTCCCCCGTCCAGGGAGAACTTGAGCAACGCAGACGATTTGGACTTCGTCGAGTTCCTCCTGCTCGCCGGAATCGAGTGGGTGGTCCCCGATCGCTGTAATGGAGGAGATGAGAGCGGTGGCAGTGACGACGCGGTTGACTTGGAGACAAACAAGACACCCCCTACGCTGGCAGCAAAAGAAGCCATGGTCTTGCTCTCCAAAGAAAGCTCAACCGCTGCCCTCTACCTACCCAACTTAGGTGTGTGCAACTGAGACAAACTTGTGGTTCTTGACACCGGGATCGGCGCTTCGGTCATCCCCAAGGTTCTGGATTGCGTGCGACGCCAAAAGTCGCTGGAGGATGCGTTATCCATTGGCAATGACTCAGAGGATGGCAGCAACGACGACGGCAGGCGAGCATCAACTGAGAAATTCATTGGAGGTTATGACACAGGGGATGAGGCGGGATTGGAGGGAAGAATAAACTGTTTTCAAATGGCAATATCGAAGCAATTCTTGACCATTGACCATTGGAAAGCTTGATAAGAACCATGGAAATGTTTGCTTCATAATAATTAATTATTAAATTACAGTATGCCGTTGCTCAAACTGCTAGACCAAGAGGGCGTTTGAAACTGTCCCAATCAAGTTGCAGGCTCGGTTTACTGCCATGGTAGACCAATACACCTAGGTACGTAACTACTTACCGTGAACAATCTTCTCAGGGGTCTGCGTCGGGTGGAACTACATTGCTGGAAGGGCTGGCAAGGTGTTGCCAGTGCGGCGTAAATCAGCAGGAGAAAGTCCAAGTCGAGGGGAGACAAGGAGTTGTGGCTGCCCTAGGAGGCTGCCGACGCTCTTACCAGATCCAACTGACCCCGCTCTTGGTATTTGGTCTCTGGGGGTTCCGCCGAAGTCTTTTAAACTTGGGACGAAACTATCCTGCGCAATCTTTGTGCAAAGCTAGTCCGAAAGCCTCACTGAGCCATTCCATCGGTAGTTAAAGACCTTTTAGAAGCTAAAAGCTTCTAAGATTTGAATGAAAGAGAGCCCCAGGACAACCTTATCTACAGGGCCAACCGTCCCGAGCCAGATGGGTGGCCCACCACAGCAGGAGGAGGACCAAAGAACAGGTTTCAGGAGAGCACTGCTTCAAGTCAGGCCCCAACCGCCCGGCCAGCCACTCAAAGCGTAAGCAATCCTTGGAACGGGGCCTCAGGGACCGCAAGGACCGCTTCCGGGTCGTCCGCCTGCGACATTGGCAGAGCCGCAGTACGCCCATGTGTGGGAGCAGCACCGAACAGCTTCCAAGAGACCGCCCTGGTGCAATGTGCGTTCAAAGATTCGATGATTCACTGAATTCTGGCATTGGCAGCCTGTCCATCTAGGAACAAGCGACCCCGGGCGTAAAATACCCCCGTTAACACACGTTTCAATCTTTGCTATACGGTTGCTAACACACTCTTTATCCAGTTCTCCTCGCCAACTAGCTTTCCGTCCCCCGAAGAAAATGGACGCCGAGACCATGAACGTCGAGATGACAGACATCGGGGCCTCATTGCACGGTGGACTCTCTTGCCGATGGTGCCCGCCCGTGCCCATCGAGTATCGTCGCAGCCAGCCTGCTGGGTTTGGTATGACAAGAAGACGTCCTCTTTGCCCACACATGGGCTGTGCAGCTGCGAGCCTTTTGGCCAATCAACAACCTTCATATTCGCTATTGAAGCTGGAATTACGGTGGAAATTCTGCTGGTGACAGATGGTTCAGCTCTCAAGTATACGGAACAGTCGATGCGTTGGAACAGCAAGTTCGCGAGAAAGATGCCGAGCTACGAAAGGAAAAGAGGGTCACTCAAGACCTGTCTGAAAAACTGTAAAATCTTCAAGAAGCGAATATTGGACTGGAAGCTTTAGCTGCGCTGAACGAAAAGATCATGGGCAAGCTCAATGATCAAATGACACAATACAACGAGCGTTGTGAGAAATCAGAGGCGGAAACCTTAAAACAGTAAGTGATGTGAGACTGAGACCAACCCTGATGCCAAATAGCCCTTGCCTTGACTGACTTGGCAGACTTCATTCAATCACTGGACACATCAAACCCGTTTCAGACAATACAGCAGGCAACGAGAGAAACCGTACAGACTTCAGGAGACCCACCTTGTTGAGTTTAGAAGAGCACATCAGGTAGAAAATCGTTTGAAAGCTTTAGGTTGAGCTGTTTTCTGCCCCGACTGCTATCTGAGAAAAGGTTCACTTAAATACATGTACTTAAATGAACGCAGTTAATGTTGTGCTGGCAAATGCCTTGGAGTGGGTACGCCACGGGGCTGAGGTCAACCTGCATCATCATAGCAACGTCCAACCTGATTAGACATGGTAGCAAACTTTCCAGACTATCGTCAAGGACACTCAGTTCCGCGCAATTAATGATCCCATCGATCGGAAGTCATCCTTCGAGAAGTACTGCCACGATGTCATCGTCCAAGACAGGGAGCGTGCCCAGGAGAGGATGGCTAGGCTGCGAGCTGATTTCCCCATCATGCTGCGAAGCCATTCCGAGACGAAGCACTGCGCTCGAGGCTACCCACGTTTGTAAATACTTAGATTGTAGAAATTAAATCCCACGCTTGGTAGCCCTGCTCCCCTAATTTATAGCCCGTGATGACAGATCCATCCGCTGTATTCAGATCTTGTGCTTGTGTTGGTTGCCTCTTGGTGCTCGTGAAAGACAGCTGGTACCGAGTGCCAAGGCTCCAACTCTTGCTACAATATGGGCTCCACTCTGGACTGCAGTTAATGGTGATTGGCGTGTCGACGAGCACTGTAACTATAGGGCAAGGCGATAGACCGGCACAGCGTTTTCCCTTTTCACAAAGCCTGTGAAATGGGCTTCGCCACAGACAAAGGCTGCACTTTCAACGCACGATGGACAACATGCAATTTTTTATGATGGCACCGGCCGAGGTGTCCTTCACCTTGCTGCCTGCGGAGCGTCTCTCTTTCCTCTCCTCTTTCGCATACCCACCGGGACGGCGTTTCTCCCCTGGCAAACGTCACCGCGAAGGTCGTTGCGGTACCCTCTTCTGCCCGCCGCGCTCTCATCCTCGTCCATGGTTTCTTGGGCCTCCGTTCCCGCTGCCGAGACCTTCGTGGGCAGCACCTGGTGCTCACACCTACGTTACAAACCTGCCTTCAAACAAGAAAAGAAAGACGATTGGCGAACAGGTTTGTACATGTTGCTCTCCATACACGGAGCAGTCCTCGATGCTGTGGCTTCTCCGAACGTCCAAGATGCTGGAACCGCGACCACCGTGCACACCACCCCCGCCCCCAAAACTGATTTCTTCTCTGATGATGGGAACGATAGCGATGATTCCCAAGAGGGCGAGGAACAAGGACGCAGACGAGGTGGAAAACCCGAGGCAAGGGTGGCTGCGGACACCTCGAGACAGCGCTTGATCTGGCGTTGCCCATCTTGCATCACCACTCACGAAATCAAGAAAGAGCTCTCAATTTGGCGATTCCTTGGGCTGCCAAGCCCTCGAGGATAGACTCGTTCCTCAAGCTGATCGCTCCTTTCGGGATTCTGTAATGCGCTCGCACCGGTTTTATGGCGCTGCCCCGCCGTTCCCCTCTGTGTGGACCTGAGGAGGATGCCCAAGTGAAGGAGGCGGATGAGATTGTTGACGACCGCCCGGGAGATTGGTGGCAAGGCATGAAACGAGCATACTGCTACCGGATTTCTGTCATTAACAATGGAGGGTGTTTCGCCTCGCAAAACGGAACAATGCCTGGGCTCGGTGCCTCGCTGCTCAGCGTTCGGTGTCGGCGGGTTCGCCAACACAAGCCCGTGGCTTGATGGTTGCTCGCCCGCAGTGCCACGCCCGCAGTGCCACGCCCGCCACGTCCCACATCAACAACACCACCTCCAGCAGCAACGACCCGATCCCGGTGCGTCGCAAGGACATCTGTCTCGCTTCCTTTATCTCGCTGCTTCCGCTGTCGGAAGAAGACCGTCAAACAGGCGCACCTGATAATACTGCTGACGGCCATCGAGTGCAGTCTGGATACCTCGGACACCGGAGGGTATTCTTCTCCCCGGCACAACTGTATGTGCTGGGTATGCTTGTCAAAAACAACACGACATGTAGTAATTCATGGCTAACACGTCATCTTCCAAATGCAGTTCGAGATACGAGATGGAGACACAATGAAAGCTCACCAAGAGAAGGTGGTGGGCGTCGATTCTGTGCCCCTTTTGACTTGTGCCATATTGATCACTGAATGGAGGGACACGAGACAGGGTGCTTCAACGATACTTTGGACGAGCTAGACAATCAAACATCGTATCCATCTTGCTTCACTGTCATAAATTCCGAAGATTGGCTGGTCTGAAGCGTTGAATGGGAGCCACCAGAGATTGCTACTGAGAGACTAAGAGTGCAATGAATCAAGTAAGAGGCAAAAAGAATGCCCTTGCTTGGATTTGAACTAAGGTCTTTGGAGTAGTCAACACAAGGAACGTGTTCTCACACATAGGCCAACATGTGAGTCCAACACTCTACCGCTGAGCTACGGGGGCTTTGATTTGATGAATGTGTGTGCCACAGGAGTGGCCTATGAACACAAGGGTGGGAGGGAGGGCTCAGATTTTGGATGAATGTGTGCGCCGTCAAGCTGTCCTATGAACTCGGAGCAAGCAGGGTTTAGCCTTCCATTGGATAACTGGGCTAGCAAACAGTTTGTATGGCATCGAGAAAAGGAGGCTGAGTTTTTCATAGGATGATTGGGCAAGCAACTACAGCGCCCTGTGAACCTGGGGGCAGGAGAGTTTGGCTTTTTTGCGAACGAGCTGGCAGCAAAGTGTTTTATGGACTCTTGGCCAAGCGGACGTTGGTGCTGCCTGAGAGATGGGGATGGGCCCGAGAGTGGGTTTGAAACAACCAAACTGCCAGGGAAGCAACAAAAAACCTGAACTTGGATTCGGAGATTTGCTGGTTCCGGGAGCGGCAATGGTCAAGCAGGTTGTTAGGAGGGCTGTTTTACCAGGCTTGAGAGGGGGGATAACTTTTTTGGTATCTTATATGAATAGACTGGATGGGTAATATTAAAGGTCACTTGCTTTGTTGAGGGCGTCACTTATTTTCGAATTCAACCGGAAACACTTCGAGTGAACTTTTTGGGGCTTTCTCTTTCTTTTCCTTCATTTTTACAGGTGCTATGGGTCACTGTCCTAAGCCCTTGATAATATCAAGTTGAAGATACGGAATATTCACAAAAACAAGAGAATTAATTAACATACCTTCTGTTTATTATTCTGCGAGAAAGCACTTATCTATTTGGAAATTTACTGAAAGTCCCTATTTAATGCGTTTGTAGTAATTCGAATTGATATTCTTCTCATAGATTTTGTTTTTCTTAGTATCTCGGTATCAATAAAGACTTCGTCAAAGGAATACTACCTATGTATACCGGATACTTGGAACTTTAAAGATGGATGTGACACCCAAGATGCTAAATTCCAAGCTGATGCATGAGGACCATGAGCTCAACGCCGAGGAGGCGAGGATTGGGCAGACAGAAAAGGAAAAAACACAACATTCTTCTTCTTAATTACACCCTTTGACATGGATTCACAAAGGTAAAGCAACTGTATAACTCCTCTCCCCTTTATTAATCTGGACTCCGAATTATCAGCCAGTAAAAACAGTTACTACTGAAACCCCTTTTCCCCATTCCCCAAAACAACCTGCACCCTTCATCCCCGAGATAGCCTTGACCTGGCTCCCGTGTTGAATCAAACTCCACGCCCAATGGTCATTTCATAGGCTCTCTGCGCCTGAGAAACAGCGGTGCGTGGTCCGGTATAAAAGTGTCGTCCATGCGTGAACCAAAATCCCACAGAAAACAGGAGGACGAACAAAAAGACCACAACGGCGTAGTTCATCTGCGGAATTAATTACTGGTCAGCACATCTAATCTCCCCAGCGGTAGTAGGTGGTCACGGGGAAACTATAAAAGAGTCTCACATTCTCCGGCGTAACAGGCAATCTTGTCGGCAAGAAAAAGATCACAGCCATGAAACCATTCCACGCCACGGCCACCACATTGAGTGGCACACTCGCCCTGCCCAGGTGCCACGGCCCGCGCTCGAAGCGGCCATGCCACAGCTTGCAGATGATGGGGATCAGGTACGAGATATTCAGCGCCACAGTGCAGACGTTGAACACGGCGCTGATGGCGGTATCGCTGGCCAGGCCGAGCAGGTTGACTGTGATCTCGAGCGCCGCATAGAGCCAGACTGCGGCGATGGGCGTCTGCGACCGCGTCGAGATCCGCCGCCACACGCGCGACAGGGGGATCAGGTCGTCCCGGGCAAAGGCGAAGATGGTGCGGCTGCCAGATTGGATCCCCGGAATGGCGACCAGGTTCATGACGATGAAGCCACAGAGGGTGAAGAAGATGGCGGGGCCCCGGCCCATGGCGTTGAAGAAGAGTTGGGCGACCTGTTTCGTTTATTAATTAGCCCCTTTTCTGGGTGGGGTTATCAGGAAGCCGAAGTGGTATTTACCGGCTGGCCGCTGGGACTCTTCACAAGGTCGAGGGGATCGCCCATGCACAGGACCAGCACGAGGTTGAAAAAGAACCCGATGATATATGTAAAGGTTGTGGCGTTGGCAATGGCCTTGGGCACAATTCGAGAGGGGTCCTTGGCCTCTTCGGCGATACTGGGTTTCAACACTGTTAGCTCTGCTTTTTCAGGTACGTTGCTGGAAGAAGGGAGATGAACACCCACCGAGCCGTGCTGTCTGCACTTGTCATTATCCAAGCTGGCGTGAGGCATCCAAACAGAAAGGCAAATCCCGGGGGGTTCCAGCCAGACGAGGGCTGGAAGTCGGTAAAGGCATATGCAATGGAATGCTTATTCTTCTGTTGCGCCAACAGACAGGCACAAGCACCGACCAGGGCGCTGACGTGGAAGACGACATAGCCGCTCGCAAGTCGATTCAGCCACACGGTTGGGAGTGTGTTTATCGAAGCATGAACCACAGTGAGCAGAGCCATGACGGCAACAACATGATGGGTGGTGGGCATGTATGAGAAGTTGGAAGTGATCGACACGGCGGCCAAGAGCATCTGGCTCGAGGCGTATTCAGTCGCTGCGCTCCCAGTGATTGTGCCAACGAGGTTGATATAGCCTGCAAGTGAGATGTCAATTCGTCTGTTGTTTTCTCGTCTTAAAACTCACCAACATGAAATATAGATGAATGTAATTACCAGAAATCCAGCACAAAAGAGGCATCTGGTCTTCAGGGGCCAAAAACTTCAGCGTGAAATACATGGCCCCTGATGATGGATACGCTGACGCAAGCTCGGCCAGGCTCAACGCCAAAGCCCACGCGCCGGTACCACCCAGCACCCAACTCCACATAATTGCCGCTGCTCCGCCCGCCTGGAGCCCATAGATCCACGTGGACATGAGAGAGCCGTAGACTCCCGAAATGCTCATTGCAAAGCTGAAGCTTGACCAGTTTGAAAACTCGCGTTTGAAGACCTTTTGTCTTTCAGTTTCTGTTTCCAAGGAGTAGATTTGGGATTCACGTACTCACCGGCGTATACCCCAGTGCCTCCAACATCTTGTCTGCTTCGTCCATCTCGTCGCTCGATGCTGAGGACGGTGTGACTTCTCGTGCCGTCACCAGCGTCGCTCGCTGCGTGATGCTTGGCGTTTTCTTCAAGATTGCAGTGGCCATGGTTCCTTGACGACTTTTTTCGATCTCAGGATCACTAATAAAGATCCTTGGTGCTGTAGATCCAGGAGGTTACCCTCCCCATGACTTCCGTCGGACGACGGCATGACTTTGTACTGAGATGACGTGGAGACCTGACCATCCTCTGGATGCCTGACAGTACGCCACCAAGCCTTCGATACGACGCTGGGCGGCTCCTTGACTGTGAATCCAAAATCAAGAAGCCAGTGACCGCTGGAGGCGGAGGGGATTTGGGTGTTGGCCGCTCATGACGTGACCTCTGCGTTATTGGTCCTGCAGGGTCGGTGGCTGGCCTGCACTGGACGAGGTTAAGAGGCGCCAGTGACCGGTGTGTCTGATAATCCCGATAATTACCTGCACTCTGTATGTGATCAAATATTCTGTCACAGCGGCAAGAGCGGTTGGTCATGGAGGATTTGGGGGAGGGGGGGGGGTTTCTGTTTTGCGTCAAATCAGGGGTTGTCGGATCCAGCCTCGCGAGGTCCTCGGGCCGGTTCCGCGGCGCCCGCAGATGGAGGCGTACCCCTGGGCCATTCCTATTCATCGACGCGGCACAATAAGTCTTGGTTGTTTCTGGTGTGAGGAGGGGGTCGAGTGACATCGATGGGGCTTGCACCCCGCCCAGAAGTCTCGGATAGTGACCATATCATTCCCAAGCTACCAGGCGGCAACTAAAGGGACCTTGTCTAGCTAGCGTATGTGCACAAGATTATAGTCTAATTGAGACTTTGTATCTGGGGTAGGAGCGTGCATTGAACAGCTCGTCGGCGATATCGGACGAAAGCAACGACAACATGAAAACTCTCGCTTTGAGACGCTAAGAAAAGTCAGCGTATCTCATCCCGTGCATTTGGTGAGCGGCCACAATCATGGCTTGGCCTAGTCGCCGTGTCCGGAGTAGGTATGTACAGTACGTACCTACTTTGGGAGAAAGGAGAAAACCAGAGTCCAAGCCATTCCCTGATAGATGAGGTCGACCAACCGGCTGCAGAGAAACTGCTTGCCCAGGTCTTGGTATTTGAGCCCATGACCCCCCATCTACTGGCTCAGCTCGTGGTTTGCGCTGATCTTGCCCCCACCTATGCTGCAGTTGTTCTCGTCCTCCAGTGAAAGTGTCCATGTGCTTGCTGTCGGATCCAAACTATGCATGATAGGCTATGCCTAATACGTGAATAGCTTCGCCGTCGGGGCAATCAGACAGCGAATGGCGGAAGGCGGATGGGCGCCTCGGATAGGTCTTCCGCAGACTTAGTGTTTCGGACAAGGGGTGAAAATATGATGTCCTCGTGATGGCTTGTGCTGCCCCCAGTTCCGCAATTTTCTGGTCGTCCATGTACGAAGATGTAGACTAGACTAGTCTAGAGATCAAGCTACCTAGACAGATTCTACGCCAACCTGTTTTTGGTTGTATAATGATTTCTTCTCAACATGTCGTTGACTGATCGTGGCTCCGCAAACGGCCGCTATGCTGTCACTGTTGTGACCCCATTTGCAATCAAAATATTGCTAGCTCTCGGACTTGGGAAGTCAGAAACTTCAACATGGATGGGCTGTCAAGTACCTGCCCTCCTTACCTCTTCAACACAGCCACTCTTTAGGTTCAAATGAATTGGGCTGGTCGTATTGCAAAGCTCAGTTTATCCTCTGTCTATTGCTAACACTTTAAATGTAATTATAAGTCAAATCTCTTCTCGCCTCCTGTCACCGCCTTCTGTCTCACTCCCCCTACTCGATCAACTCGGCACTCTGCTCAACGGCCACCTCAACAGAAGGTTCATTCTTCTCTTCCCACTCGGGTAGACCTGTGACTTTGTTGATCTTGCATCCCCGTGCGCAGGGGCGGTCTTCAAGGATCGGGTGGCATCTCCCGTTAGTGTTGCAGCCATTCTCGCAGTTATGAGCGAGGCAGTCGGAGCGGTTGTTGCATGACCTTCCAGTGCAGACATCCCTCTTGACGAATTCATGAAGTTTCTGACGAGTGGGATATGGTGTTAGTGTTGCTCTTTGTATGTAATCATTGGTGTTGTTGTCTCCTTTTTACTACTCACCATGCTAGTGCCTGCTTTGATGGCCAAGACCAGCGTAAGGCCAGCAAGGAAGGTGACTCCGGCGAGGAAGGCAGTAAGCTGCATTTTGGCGGAGGTAATGAGAGACTGAAGACTGTGTGAGTGACGAAGAAGCAGTTGGATGTAATAGTTGGACTCTAGTAGTGTTCTAGATGTCGAGGCGATGGCTATTGCGGTTTCTGTTGGCAGTGCTGAGATAAAGATAAAGATGATAATGAGCAAATTGAACTGGTGGACTTGTGAAATGCCCTTACTCTTTATACCTGTTGAACCTGCACCTTGGCTATTATATATCGGTGATGCCGAGACTCAACACTCCCGACTTGGGTTTACAAGGCTGAACATGGCTCTACTTAATGCCATCTCAAACTCAGCCATGCTAGGAATTTCTGCTACCTGTTTAAGTTGCGGCATAGGAGACCCATCCATGTGCTTCCGTCCCCTGCATCAGGTTGAAGTTCGCCAGGCATACCAGTACTATGGGCCATGAAAATATGTCAAGTCACTGTTGAACCTTCGCCGTGGAGATTAAATAGATGCGGTGCAAATAAATGCCTTCATGCTTTTAGTCAAAGCACTCGGGCTAACTGAGACCGTCGTATGAATACTGGAATAATATTCCCCGTCCACATACATACGTAATCAATGATTCCTTGCACTGCCTCGAAATATATTGTCTTCTCCACTGAATTGAACAGGTTGCTGGGATTATGTGTCCTTAACTTGAGTAGTGTGCCAAAGCTCTGTCCACCCTGTCGGGGATACATGGCCAGGGTCATGTTCCTCACAACTTGGCAAAATGGCACAAAATGTCGAGAAATGCTGGTGTGTCCCGTGGTAAGGGACAGGACGGCTCTTGATATGTGGCGTATTTGGACCATCTATGTTGAAGAGGAAACATATGCTATCTTAGTATGTTTCGACGAACAACGCCGCTTTGGTCTCGAGGAGCTTTTATTGCCATTGGCTGCCTTGGCTGTGTTTTGTTGTTGATGCAATGCAGCAGATCATACCCGTGCCACTCACTAACTCCGCCGCACCATCAACCCTTGGCTTCTTTTCTTCTCGTCGGCTGTTTCGCCCATTCACACGACTTTTTTTATGGATCCCAGCAACGCGAAGAAGCCAAAGTCCAAATAGGGTTTTTTCTTTTTTTTTCCTCTCCGCGAACAAGTTGCAAGTTGGACTCCTCGATAAAAGTCTTTATCTCCGCCTCTCGGACGACGTGGCTTTCAGGGTCGCCTCGAACGGGTTCTCACCCGCGCGCCACGGCAAGGAGAACCAGCACGGCACCTGTCGAGTGGCAGATCAGGCCAACTCAACGATACCTCTTTGCCGGTCCTGACAAATCGGTAACTAAGTATCGATGCGCTTCTCAAGAGGCGGGATGACACAGCTGCCCGAGTCGAAGAGCTTTCGTCTTGCGGCGTCGCAACGATCGTCCCTTCATGTATACATGTATATGAACAACCTCTACCGCCCAAACCTCGTGGCCCGCTTGAGCGATAGGCAGCTGGCCATTGCCGCAAGCCGGAAATGCGAAGGTTGCTCCAGCGAAACTGCGGCGGCGGAGGTTTCTGCGGTCGAACAACCGGGACTCGGCATCGTGGTGGTAATGGCTGGGTGCCGAGTTTGCGTTAGGTCGTCTTTGTTGATCAAAGGATATGTCAAACTTGCGGGAGGGAGAGGCGAAAATGTTGGCGGGAGATATAAGGAAGCAACATGCGCTCACTGCTTGCCTGCGCTTCAGGCCCAGAGCACCTTGATACCCAGTCCAGTAACGTGCCAAGCAACGAAGAGGAGGACCTGGGACATGGATGGTCCCACTTTCACGACAGGGTTAGGGTTGTATTATTCATTTCAAAAACGGGCAGCCAACTGAAGCGAACTGTGACATATAAGGTATGGACAAAGACGATCATATTGATCTGCTAACGACTGATTAAATGGGAGTTTGGAAACCTTCCAGATATTATTGTACCCCGTCCCATCCTCTGAGTCCTCGACATGCATTGAACACCCCTCACCGATATCCCCTATGTATGTACCCGTGTGTCCCTTGCAGTGCCGTTGTGCCCGTGCCAAAAGGTGTGAATGAGTTATTTGGGGTTGGTCTTCCACTCTCCAGCATCCTTGACGCCCTGGGACACGGATCTGACGCCGCCCTCAATACCAGTGCCGATGTTTGCGATGCCATCACCCAGAGGCTTGCCCAAACCGCCAGTGGCGCCCGTCACCGTCTCGCCAATGCCGCGAGAGGCAGCGCCCACGACGCCTCCCACCGTGTTTGTGAGGCCGCCAATCGTATTTCCAAGAGTCGACGTAACTGTCTTGCCGGCACCAGTGATGCCCGACGTGTTGTCCTTCTTGTTGTTCATCATGACTGGATGTGGATGGACAAGGGGATATGTATCAAAAATGTATGAGGCGGTGAAGTTTCGAGTTTGGAGTCTTGTGGCAAAGTTGAATCTGCGCGTGTCGCCCAGCAGGGCCCTTTCAGCGTCTTATATGTCCCTTCCATCATGAATATAGGCGTTGGCGATGATGCCCCGAAAGCTTGTTCTGGGTCTGCCCCGCCATCGACGTCATAGGCTGATCCAACCCCTCCCCTCGTCCACGGGCTCCCTGTCTGCAGTGCGAGAGACCTTGACACACTAGCTTACGTGTCAGGTCGCCAAATGGCTGAAAAACGTTGGAGAAACCCAGCTGGCTAGGTCAGCATGACGTCTGCAGCAGCTTGTACAACCAAACCATTTATGTTGAGATGACCGCATGCAGTCTGCTCCATGATCACCGGCCCTCGCCAGTTTCCGCCCAGCTAGACCGCCAACGGAGGTTCAGAGGCGGGTTCGATATTCGCGTGCACCGGTATAAGTAGCAGTCTCCATCTCAAGGATGACCACTTCAGCTTGTGCTTGAAAACATAGGTAGTCTAGATGGGCCCACAGTCCAATAATATCTGCCATATCAAATGGGTGAGAAGTGTTGACTCAAAAGACGATCTTGAAACTGCACACCCGCTGGCATGGAGATAATATTAGCAAACTTAGACTTCTTGATCAAAGGGTCCCACGAGAAGCTTCAATTCATAGCGTGATCTTCGATGTGTTGAGATTAAACGAGTCAAGGACGTGTTACCCGCCTCTTAGTGTGGCCCTTTTTACTTAGCATCTCAGAACATCATATATCCAGTCGCCGTCTTGTACATGTATATCATACAAAGCAACTTGCGAATTGACCGGATGTGAGCATGGCTCACCGCTTGAAAATCAACCTTTTGCTATTCATAGCCCCTTTCCCAATCACGAGAAAACGAGGCTAGGAAATGGCCGTTGAAACGTCGAAAAGGAAATTGGAAATTCCAAATATCTCTCTTTTGCAGCCCTTCTAGCCAAAGGCGAACTCCCAAGACATTCTTCCGTAGTCGCCGTGAGGAATGTGCCAGAAATAATATGTGTCAGCCGATTCATACAGCGTCACAGGCCAAAGACAAGGGAATTAAAGGGACAAAAGGTATATTAATAATTCAACAATTTCTCCCTTCTTTAACTATCCTTTTCACACGCGCCAAAGAACAAAATGACTCCATCAATGTTGCCCAAGCTAGTTAAAAAAAGGATGAAAGCCCATCTAAGAGTTCTATGGCAGTGGTCATAGTCACGTTTCTTGGACGATGCAGTCTTAAGACACACCACCCGGCAATGTTTTTGTCTCGGGATCGAAGAACGGAGCCTTGGGCACTAGGAATTCTCCATCACCCCCTGTTCACGGTATGTCGGCTGCGAGAATAGACATTTTGAGAAATTGCCTTTTTTTGCTTGGAACAATTCGACGATGACACTGTGAAGGGTCCATACCAATAACTGGTGAGCCAAACTCCCATAACGCGCTGAAAACACCCATTACTTTACTTTCCCCGTAGGAACTACTGAAAGGTATGAAGGTTTCTTCTTAAAAGTAGTTTTAAGATAGCCGGTTGAGGTTGAGAGGAGTAAAGAATGCCCTTCGGTCAAAAAAGAGCTGGACAGATGTGGAATAGAAGGCCAAAAGTGCGCGACGAAATGGCGACCTTTGGTGCATTCCATCCCGTACCTAAAGGGGTTCTTCTCCAGGGAATTTTTATTCCCTAGCGATGCGGTGTGGCGGGCATAACTTACAGGGGGATAGCATAGTAAAGAAATTTTCCAGCGAGACGTTTCGTTTTTCCCAATGAAGGTGGGATTTCAAGTTGGCCAACCTGGCGCCGCCACATATTTCGAAAATAATGCGCCCCTTCAGAGTCTGGAGCAAGTTCAGAGAGTCAATGCTCATCCAACGTGCTGACAGCCAAGCTGTTCGATGGACGGTTGGAACTGACACACCGCTTGATCGGGTGGCCAGAAAGGTGCTTAGCTGCTACTCCCTCCTCCTCTCCACAGAAACCCCTCGTGACTACCGGGATAGCGCCACTACTTCCATATTCCAAGAGAGAAGACAAACAGGAGGTGCCTGGGCCTCAGGCCTCTTGGACATGAGTAGCAGCCCGGCAGGTGGAGACAGTGAAGCACGAGACTGGGGGAGAGGAAGGAGCGGGGAGGGGGAACACGGTTGGCTGCCTGTTATCTTTTCAACAGTCTCGCACTGCCATTATTCCAATTAGTTCCTTGCTACTCTTCTAAGGGCCTCCCGAGGGCAGGGCAATCACCCGCCTAGCGGCACCCTCGAAACCTTAGATCAGACGACCCCTCTCAGCCCTGGCCCATGCTGGTGCACACACCATCGGCACTTTGAAACCTCTTTCTTTCTTCCTTCTCTTCTCGATATCTTTCAATCTTTCTTTCGCCGGTGCAAGCCAGCGAAACCCAAGTGCCCTCTTCGAGGACATAGGGCCGTGGACAAGAGACAACTCTCGATATCCTCTGTGGTTTATACCACGGAGAATTAGCCACAACTTCGGTATGTATCGCTGTCTTCAGCGCTTCCTCATCCCAGGTCGCAATCTTGCTTCCAACTTTCACTTTTTGCCATTCAAGGTCCGCAAATGTCTTGGCCAGCACGACTTCCCATCACTGTCTTTTCAAACTTCGGTCTCTTCATTTGTTATCCGTCACTTGAGATTGCCACGCTGACCGATGCTCCAATTACTGGCTTCATTTTCAGCGTGCCCTTTGGAAAGAGTACCCACCCGAGTGTGTCGCAAATACTGGTACAACACATGGACCGAACAAAGTTTCGTGGGAGATGGCTGAGGCCTACAAACAAGCTCGCAGCGGTGGTGAAGGTACCCCAGTAACTACTGGGTAAACAAATTCCACTGTTAGAGAATACTTTGTAAAGTTCTGACATCTCCTAGGGCCCCTTCCGTTAATTGCCTTTGCCGACCAAGGTGGAGGAGGCGGTTACGGAGGACGTGAACAGCGCGACCATTGCGGCCACCGAAACCAGAACGGATCAAGGCTACCGGGATCATCGCAACGGAGAACCCACTTGGTGAGTCTCATCGGCTCATATTTGGCAGTCAAATCAGAGCCAGGCGTTTGTTGCGCTGCTACTAGCTACCTGCATGTAAGCAGTTCTCGGGTCATTCTCTCCTGTCACCGTTGGCACTCGCCAGAAGCTAACCCGGTTATCTAACACAGGCATGGTGGTTATCGAGGTGATCTGCAACACATAAAGCGTCCTCTGTGGCCCTTATGGCATGATCCGAGTCTATAGCCCACAGAAGAGGGTCAAGTGAACAGACCTTGAGGACTTGGCCAAGGGCGTGGAACACTTCACGACCGTCATAAGTGCACGGGCATTGGCGTCGGCACCACGGCTCGAAGAGGTGCGTCAGGAGGAATGGGCTGCGCGCTCGCGGGGAGGATGTCCGGGTCCACTTGAGCACCTCTCCACGGGTGTGGCAGTCATCTATCTGTTCATGTACCTTGACCACTCTTCTTTTCGCAACTTCAACTCCAATAAAAACCCACAAATATACTTTCAACGCCACAGCCGCAGCCATCAGCGACCTCAGAGCCTCTCATGCCTTCAATCCCTCCAGGGCCAGCCTTCATACCTCCAGTCCAGTATATTGAGGAGACTACTCAGCTCAGAAGCAGGTATGTTTTGACTAACAGTTCTAGTTTCCCTATCAACTCAGTTAATACGAGACCGGGAACGGGCTTCTCAGCAGTCCGCCGCTAGAAATTATGTCATCGACAACCTGATTGCTGTTGAAAGCAAAGTATTGGATACTCTAGGCTCACAGTTCATGGGTGTAGCAGGTCCCTGGAGCAGATCGGAAGGTCAGGAGTTCCCAAAATCCTGCAAGACTGTCATCAGGCTAACCATCTTATCACAATAATTAGGTAACCACTTGTTTCCGTACCTATCTTCTGCTTGCCATCAAAGGAATTTTCCTTGCCACAGCTTGGAAGTCTTCTACGACCAACCCGCAAAAACTTCACGACGCCAAAACAACCAAGCAACAATTCAAGCAAGAGAGAGAACAAGCAGGCCCTCTTGTCTGAAGTTCGCTACCACACGTCACCCAGATCCGATGCAGAAAGTTGGCCGATTCGGACAACATAGCTTTTGCCCCAGCGAGTTCGTCGTTTCGGATTCGAACCATCAAGCATTCCTTTATCATCACCAACCGCCCTCACTCCCCATCATGGTAGAAAGGAAGGTGTCTTTTCCAAGCTATCACTGTCAGGGCCATCTCGTTGAGTACTTGGACGCCTCGGGGGTATGGATGGTCTTGAAAACATATGATGGCGCGGGTAGCGTTAGATTTGGCGAGCACATCTTGTTCTTCGCCCAGCCCGAGGATGGCAATTCTGCCTAGGGTGGGCACCTACTTGAGGCGCTGCTGGTTTCCGACTTCCCTTGGATAACTCTTCCTCTTCACCTAGCCCGAGGATGGCACGTTGCCTAGGGTGGGCTCTGCGGATCCGTGTAGCAGATCGGTGGCGATTGGGCGTGGGCGCAGGGTTGACATGGTTCCCGTTTCTCCATGCTTTAATGTTGCCACTTTTGCCTCTTTCTTAACTCGAGGCTGGCTAATTGATATCTGGCTGTCAAAGAAATTGTGGGTTTTCAAGTTGCGGCAGGCCAACTACCAACCGCAGTGAGGATATTCGCAACCTATTTGAACGGCCAGACATCAGATAGCCAACCCTGGATCGAGAAGGGGGCAAGGTAGCGCCAGTAAAGCATGAGGGAACGAGAACTTTGACGACCATATTCCTACGCCGATGGTCACTGAGCTGCCACACGGCAGCTGATGCCTAATGGGAATTAGGGGGCATCCGAGGTCAAGGAGGAGCTGGTATAATCTCAAGGACGATGCTCGGCGGGGGAGGGTGGGCTGGGGTGGTAACCACTGGTTTCCAAAATGGTAAAAAGCAATGCACGTCGACCAAGTTTTCCGTCCTCACAATTTAAACTGGTGCTTCTTTGTGATGCGGAGTTGTAGAGTGTTCTCGTCGAAAGACGCACTGTTATTGCGAGGTGATAAGAATTAGTACTATGATTTGAACGTTAACGGAATGAATGGAAACAATGCAGTTCCAGTTCCTGCGAACACAACCCGCAGCCCGCTTTCCGAGTGGAAGTTTCAATAACATAGGTACCTGACTTTTTGATGGAAAGACGAACAAATACGTCTAAATTATTCTTGCGTCCGAGTACATTGGTTCTTGGAAAGACATGGACATGAACAAAACGCCCAAGCATTCCCATAATTACCCAAATCTTCTAGATATCTCGTGATGTCGTCTGGGAGACGTCTGAGAGTGGCGAGCCGAGAAAGCGTGGAATAAGGAGATCTATTGGTCTCCATGAGACAGTCATTCCCAATACCCTCCAACATCTGTATCTCATGATTTGCCTTGGAGTCGTCTGAGACAGAAAAGAGAAGAAGAAAACATCGTCACCAGCCACTTCCGTGTCCCAGATTTTGTTTTATAGCGATGAACTACATGTTTCCCCCCTTGTGTACAGCTAAATTTATCAGCAGAACCACCCAACCACTAGACCAAATGCACAAATACCTAGCTCTATTCTAGAGCCAAGCGGCCGGGTGGTATATCTAAGATCTGGTGGCTAGCCACCACAACATACCTAATTAGATGGCCCTCTTGCTCGCTACTCTCATGTCATGCACATCTATCTCCATTCGAATGAAACCTACATCTCGGACTCTCGAAATGAAGATAGATTGTCGAAGAAGTGTAAGAGTCAATCTTCAATTTGGGCTTGGGCGACTATGGCGCAGCTAGGAATGGTTCAGGCTATGTACTTGTAAGCCAGGTGCTGTGGTGCTGTACCTACACGCAGGTACTGTGCTGTACCTACCTACCCAGGCAGCCCCCTCTCTCAAGCAACACCCCTGTTTGCTGCTCGCACGGGCCCCACCCCCACCACATTTGGCGACTCGGCTCTCGTACAATTCCTTTTGCGTTGCTTTACTTTCCACCATTTCAAAAAATCGGAAATGTTCTCACGCGAGCTCAGTGGCCCACAGACACTGACTAGCCCTTGAAAGAAGGCCCAGAAAAGGAGAGATCGCCATTCAACATTGTCGTCGCCGCCACCAATGGCGGCCCTGCTTAGATTCAAGCTGGGAAAGGGCAAAAAGGGTTAACATGGGTATGTGGCTTATTAGAATAGGCTTGTTGGGCCCAGAAACACATCGATCATTCTAACTCCATCTTCCTTCACCTTCCACAGATCACAATGTCCAACACGGAGATGCCAGACGGGCCCGCGCCGCACCGCGCTGCCGAGATGGCGGTCGTGGCGCCACGAGTGTTCAATGTTCCTCCCGTTCTTAAAGGAGGCGAAAACAGCCTCCAGATCATGGTCCCCGATAGAACCGTGGGCTTGATTATTGATCGCGGTGGATAACTGATTCGAGACCTTCAGGAGCGGATTGTTGTTGAGAACGAGAGCATCAACAGCCCGGCGGCCGAGGGCTGCCCCAACGCCGAAGTGGTGGACGTGGACATGTGCAACGCGGTTGTCAGCTGTCGGCTGAGGAACCAAGGTTCTTGGAGCATTCGCCTGGCAAACGTACAGCATGACGATTTTACTTGAAGACAGAGGAATGCGATAAAGCACGCCCCCTTCTCATCTAGAGAACCCCTCGATTAGCGGTGTGCTGACTCCTCTGATTCAGAGCAGAGTGGAAGTTCGGCGGCTGCTCGCCAGCCTGCGGTGTTGCCGCATGTGCCGCCTCCATCAAACCCGACAGTTTGCTCCTGGCATGGTCTCAAGTCCTCGTCAGCTTCCTTCTGATGGTCAACGGCTTCGGAAATCTTTCTTCTTTTGGTCTATTTCAGACACATTGGGAGACAACGCTGAACCGCCGGGCCTCCGACATTCCCTGGCACCAGACTTGCCCTCCAGTATTTTCTTTTTGAAGAAGCGAATACAGCCACCTATTGCAATTAAGAACACACGTTTACCCCACTCCTTTCCCGGTCCAGGCAGATTGATACAGCACATGGTTAGGCTATAGCCAGGGCTTTGTCGTCGAGCCACCAAGGCCAGGGGGTGATGGGGATGTAGACATGCCAAGAAGAGCCGTCTTGCGCAGACTGAAGAGTTCAAGGCCCAGGTCAGAAGAAGCCCGCCAACCTGCTTTCGACAACGAAGTCCGTCACTTAGCGCATAAAAGCAGGCTAAAGAGGCCGATATCGACGACGGATCCCAGCAATGGGGTTGGTAGCGATAAAGTTGAGCGCTCATTACAAACGATGCTTTGGGATGGTGACACGGGCGACTGGGATGAGAACTGGACGAAGTGGGAGAGAATGGCACGCTTTCCATCTTTTTAAGGCAAAAGACGCCACAAGGACAGCATTAACGCGAAGCCGATCGTTTCGAGACGTCAAATTTAGGAGGTACACCACTTACAAGAGAGTCTATGACATGGATCTTGTCCGAGCCGTGACTCGCCAGGGCGACGGTCGTTTCCTTGGTCACGGACGTGGCTGAACAATGCGTTCTGAGAGCAGAGCCAATGTCAAAAGACCGCCATTTCTTGTGGAATGACGTTCCTACAAAACACAAAACTCCGGTTGGTCCGTCTGGTTCTGCCACCATGGACTTTTTTCTGAAACGTAGGAAAAGACGAAGAGCGGCCATGTGGCACACCAAAAAACATCAATACAGGGCTAGCAGACCAGACGCCAGGCACCACGACAGTTGGCCAGATCGGCAAGCAGGTCTGGCTAAGATTATCTCCAACGGCCATGCTGCACTTACCGATGATCTTTCTACAACGACCAGTAGCAATGCGGCACTAAAGTTCCACCTAGTGCCGACAGTTTGGCGAGCTTGCCAACGGCTTTGTGGACTTCTCCGGTTGTTCGGCGCCAGGGACACACTCATCAAGCGCAAGAAGCTATCAGGCCTGACTGATGATCAAGAAGAAGCTGCATCACTTTCACACTATGCGGGAGAAGTTGTTTTGTGTGTGTTGTGCGTGGGGATATAGAGGTCTCATTTTCACACCTTGATTTTTCTCTGAATGGGACTGCCGAGGACGTTTTCATTTATACGGTTCCCCAAACGTAAAACAAAGACTGAATAGGTCATGAAAGCCAAAACAAATCGAATTTCCTGACCTAATTAACTAGCCGACTGAACGAACCAGAGAGAGATACCCTCCCTCCAATCAAAAAGGGCACCATTTTAGTACTATATTCTACATAAGGAGAGGGGGGTCATACCCATGGACCCCACGGTCAACAAGCCCCTATTTTGGTGTCCCCAGCCTATCGTACATTTGCCAATGTCTTGGGTGGTCCATGTATAAGCATTTCGATCAAAAGCAGCCCACAGAAATTACTCGTAATTCCCACTAGTGCAAAATGCAAGGCTAGGCATTCAAAGCCGTCAGACTCTACTGCCCGCTTTGGGGAAAAGAGGACACAATGAAGCTTATTTGAAGAGAAGTTGAAATCAAGACACGTCGCGCCATCCGAGCCTCTTCACTTGCCACTGACGTGACGGTATATCTTTAAATGCTTAGCGTTCGACGTCTTTCTTGATATGGATAGTACCGTCGGAGCCTCGCACGATCTAGTTCTAGAGCCTGCTGCTACCCTGTTCTAAAATAGCGCGCCTTTCTACTTTTCCACTGGCTCATAATACCGAAGACTATGGAGAAAATAAGAGTAAGTGCTGCAAGCCCAGCCCCGGCCAAAGCGGCTATCTCGGCAGCCCTCGACAGCTCTTCTTGGCTGGACGACGAGCACCCGCTGAGCGTTATCGCGATTTCAAAACTACTACGAGGGGATGTCGTGGAGGTTTAAGTAGTTGTGAAATAGGTTATGGCACCCGCGGGCTTCAGGCCTGGCCATGTGTCAATATAACCCCACATTAGATTCAAAGCCGATCTTCTCAAAAGTTTGCCAACGGTACCAAACACGTACATGTCTCTGAAGCGTGACTCTGAGGTTTACCATCATATAAGTAGTTTTTGAGAGAGTACAGGTTGTCAAATCCCCCGTATTGAAGATCTACCAGGCGACACTGATGAAGTCGAAAGGTATTATCAGTTGGGAAAGCTCGTTGCATTGCTGGGACCTCGTGTCAAGCAGCCTCAGATTGTGAGTACTTGGATCAAGAATATAAAATAAAATTCTTCCTCCTGAAGAGGCTCTCGTGCAAAAGGAGCGCTGGGGTTGGGGGAGGGTTCGAAACACTGGGAGATTGCGGTGGAGTGGCAGGACGTGCCATCTTTATCTCTCACACTGCCAAAAACACTGCCTTGCTTCGGAAACTATGACCACTTAAAGCCGTACATACATGTCAGGCAGCCTTCAACAGTGTATCGGTTTGATGTTAGCTCTGAGACGGATCCAATTGCCCGACTTCTGAGGAGGCGCAAGCCACAGTGACAAAGCATTTGAACAGGTCGACAGCGGCCCTATGGAGGATTTCTCACCGACAGAGCCGCGACGGGTGGTGGTGCGGGGTTAGGGATGTTAGCAATTTGATGGGACTTGCAGAACAGGGAGGTTGACTGTAGTCGGTAATTCGACAAAAGATTTCACGTCCCGAAACAGGGGCGTTTCCGAGCCCGCGTGCAGTAATCAACATCATCATCGCCTTTAGTAACTATATCCGAGGAGTCCGGATTGTCCACAGCCTCAGTATGAACGTTATCAATACAATCCAACGAACTTGGCTCGGAAATTGTATCGGCGTCGTCCGGCCCACCTTGGTCGGCTAGGAACAGAGAAGCGCTAGCGTCTCTGTTTGCGCCCGCCGAGACGGACGCCTCGGTCTCGGTGAAGGAGTGGGTAAGACTGGGAGGCAGTTCCTGCTGCTGCACCCAGCTGCGCTTTCGCCGACGGCCCCGCGGAGACTCATCCCCGTCCCACTCCCGCGTATCGCCCGAAAAGTCATCTTGATACCAGTTTTCCCTCTCGAAGCTGCCGTCCTCCACCTCATCGGCAGGATGTAACTGACGCTTCCTCGGACTGACGCTCCGACTGCGCGACCAGGCATCAAAGAGGGACGTCCTGGCCGCTATCTGCGGTGCCCGCAGGGGCTCGTTCCTGGTCACCCCCTTCTCGAGGTCGAACAGCAGCACTGCGTACTGCTGCATGCCCTTGAGGAAGGGGAAGTTCTCATCGTAAAGAGGGCCCAAGCAAAGCGGGCCAAAAGCAGTTGGACGGCGATGCCGCTGACGGTGTGTGGCCTGCGGTCCTGGTACAGGGCGACGAGCTCGACGGAGCCCTGTGGAAGAAATACGTGTGTGATCAGCTGGGCGGTGGATGACGAGGACCCGGAAGAGGAGCAACGCTTAGCGACGAAGCTAAAACGTCGCTGGTCGAAGAGGTAGTGGAGATCTCAACGAAGGACGACAAAGTTCCACTCGTCGTTGATAGGCATTGCTTCGTCGGCTAGGCGGCAGTATCTAGGGAGGCATCAGCGTCGGCTTGTTGGAAGGGGGTACGGGACTCGCTGACCTCTTCATATCGTTGGACATAAACCAATTGCCCTCGCGGGTTGGCACGAGATGCGCCGTCTCGAGCGCGTCTGCGAAGCCAGATAGTCGACATGTTCTATCTCGACAGATAGCGGCTTGTCGATGTTTGAGCATTGGCTCCGCCGGCGCCGGAGCTATGCTGAGTGTTGACCAGGGGAATGGAATGTCATCATGGGGAAAGCACCAGTGATCGAACGACGGAACGATGGGGTATTTATCTAGATAGCAGCACGAGAGTCTTATAAGCCACTGCCACTACGGTCGGAGGAAAGAAGAGCTATGGTGGAGACGGGGGGGGGGGAGGATGGTCCATAGCGTGGGGTTCGCGTCCCCTCAGGAGGAAATAGTACTCTGGCTTGCGCAAGATGTATCTCCAGGACGGTCGATGGGCGTAAAGACATCGCCGTCCCTACTGGCAAGAAATCCATCCTGGAAGGTGTTGCCAGAGACGATGTAACATGCTACCAGGGCGGTGTTGTAGTCGATACCGCCGTCACCATCGTTGTCGTCAGCCCGGTCCACGGCGCTGAGCTAGAAGAGTTCGGGCTCGGACGCGGGGTAGCCTGGGTGGCGGAAGCGGATGCGACGGAGGTTGGACGCGGCAGCGCCTGTAGAAGTTGGTGGAGGGAGTGGCAAACGCATTAGGCCCATAGTACGAGTGACGTCGGTATGTGGGATCTTGCTGAAAAAGTTCGCGACGCGATGATAATGTTGTTGAAAGGGGTTGCTGCTGCCAGGCAGGACGCGTCGAAATAAATGACCAAGGACGCACAAAAAATCGGTAGATCCGTGCGGCGTTGGAGAGCAGTTTTCTAGGGGTTTATTATTACAGGGATAAAGCCCCCTCCAAGCAACCCCCGTGCGTGCAACCAACGGCTTCAAAAAAAGGCAGGACTTCATCATTGTCATCACCGGCGAAACTTAGGCTTCTGACCCCTTCTAAGGGGTCGCATTTCGATTGGTCTGGTTGTTTGGCCTCCCCTCAAAGCAAGACAATGTAATTATTTGAACTCAAACACATCACGTGTGTCGAGTCTTGTTTGCTTGCTTGGCGAACGATTTCATTCTTCCTTTGACATTAAATTCCTCTGAATATTGGTATTAAACTGCATTAATGGCATACGGCCCTGGTGGCAATGTACTCTTGCTGCAGTGCTACCTACTCTTCCACTTTCCCTTACTCCCCGTCAGCGGCGAACTTAATGACGTAAAATCACAGCCTTCATCTCGTCTACTGCTGGATCGAGGTCATCACAAGAAACCCGAGTGACGAAACGGTTGCCAGAACTACAGGAGTTATCCTGGACCAGGATGGAGCTCGCTTAGTTCATCACGAACTATTCAATCCCAGGATGGTGAAAGTCAAATCTCTTTGTCCAGCTCGTGCTGTGATTAATTCAGTATATAGTTGCCTACAAGGTCCTCCAGCTGTTGGTGAGCCTGCTCGACGACGCCATCCTACCCGGTAAGCACAATGGCTATGCGAGAGATTCTCGCGCGACATATGAAGTACTCAGGCTGAGAATGGTGCCCGGAAGAGAACCAAACAAGTGTCCAATCGAGCTGGAAGTCGTCCACCTTGGACCCTCGAATGAGGCATCTACCACACCAAAACCTTCCACGTTAATCAAGGATTCGACGGTATATCACGCAGCTTCTAGGCAAGCTATTCCAGGTTGTCAAGTGTCCCAGAATGGAGTATGGCCTAACTTCGTGGAGCCCAAGCTCACTGGAAAACACTCAAGTCAGTACTGAATATCAGCCAAGCATGCCGCGGAAAAGGATGACAACTCACTTGTAATCGGCACGATAAGGCTCATCAATTCCCGGCTATCTACACCCTGCGCTAAGCCCGCCTGGCACCAAAGCCCTCTCGGTTGGCTATTGGTATACGTCCAGGTCTTCGAGGGCTTCTCTTTTGACGGCTTGGCCTTCTCAACCAACTCTCGGCGGATCAACTCTTGCCGAAACAAGTTCAAGTCCTCAGTGGCCTTGGCGGCTGGGCGGACCTCCAGTCAGTTATGGCCATGGAGAACATATCCCCTTTTTAACACAAGTCAGTGATCGATGGTAAACAAGGCAGGCTTCGTTTTTCTTAACAGCAACGGCTACACATGGGCTACTCTAGTCCAAGGGCTGACGCTGGAACTGGGTTGGGTTTGGATCAGACTTTACTTTCCGGGCAGAGGGGTTTTGGTGTTCCCAGCGGTGGCCTCCCCACTGGTAGAGGCTTTGGAAGGCAAAGACCCTCGTGGCAGAGGAGGATTCATCTCGTCAGGGAGGTCTCCCGGCGTCTTGGTGCTCGATGACATGGTGATGATGTGGTTCCTGTTGCCAACGTGGAACGCACAAATAAGGCAAAAGACGGGATAAGATCGAGCGCGGGGGGACGAGAGACTGAAAGAGAAGAAGACAATTGCCAGTTCAGCATCAGTCCCGAGTACACGCACCCATGTACCTACCAATGAATGGTCCCAGCCAATGAAAATGTCCCGCGAACAGTTGATGACAGCCGAGGGTGAGCCGGCCGTAAGGAGGAAAGCTCACCTTGCATACCATCACAGACCAGAGTGCAGGCCTGCGTGACAGCTTCCGGGGACAGTTATTGTTCTTGCAACGTATGGAAAGAAGTCTTTGAAAATCTCGATCAACTAGGCGGTCTCCTTGTTAGTGAAGCGCTTGCCTGATGACTCTTTTAGTATTAGAGGCAGAGCTAGCTTTCTGGGTCCTGCCTGACCTGGACTTGAAAATTGACACCCCCCACCCCCGCTTTTCTGCTCCCTAGGCTCTTTGCTTCCATTTTTTAGGCCCTTTAATATCCATCCTTTCTCCCAGAAGAGACATTGACAGTCTTTTCTGTCCACTTACGGGCCAGCGCAACTTACCCGTCCGCCGAACTCGATCAAGGTCGAGACCGAACTGGTCCCTTTCGCACTGCCACTGGCAGACGGGAAGGCTCAGAAGAAAATATTCAAGCTCATCAAGAAGGGGTACGTTACCTCTTCTTGCCTCTGGGCCACCCCTCCTCCCTCAATTCCATCTTGCCTTGACCCGATTGACTCATTTGCTTGCTTATGAAGATATCAGGTTGCTAACCTCTATTCGTCCGTCCAGAAGTCGAACAAGATATGACCGTCAAGGAGCTTGGTAAACAAGCACTACAAGAACATACTTGGGCTGCGGGCCCTGAAATTCGCCGGCCGCGGTGGACTTGTCCTCCCGCAAGCGCATCAAGGCCCTTCATGCCAGCTGAAAATTCCTCCGTCTCCTCGAGCGCGACTGCAAGGGCTTGATCGCCTGCCCAAGCTGCCAAGTCCTCCATCGCCCGTTCCATAAGAACAAAGAGGATTACAACACGCTCCACTGCTGAGACAACCACCGCTGCAAGCGCGCCATCTGGTACTCTTGGTGCTTGCCTGTCCCACTGCCCTTCTGACCTCCTTCGCGGCTACTGAGACATCGAGAGATTGAAGAGCCCATTTTTCGACCATCAAGAATTTCTGAAGCGGATGAAGCAAATCGGTAACATATTTGGATCATTCTCGGTTGACGACACAGACCCAGCCGTCATCCTCAACCCCTCGGGGAGTTGGCGACCTCAGCCCTCTACCCCTGGTTATGGCCTCTATGGCATCCCCCCTTCTCACCACACTTTGAGCACCCCCCAGAAGGAGCAATAGCAACAGCAGTACAGCAGTCGGCACTTCGACTACCCCTCGGGTGGTTTTCGATCTCGGTGTTCCGCCCCGTTATCCCGTCAGTGGCTGCCCCTTCCCGCCACCCTTCCCATGGTAACGCTCCCGCCTGGCGATGACCAGATTCTTACGAGCGTCAAGGAATGGCGATGCCATGTTCCCTTTCTTCTCTAGGCAGCGGCACGACGACCCATGCACGTCGGGCCGGATCAACACACCCATCTCAGTACCGAGATAACCCATAACCAACAACTTGTCTTGGGAGCGGCCATAGTCGTGGCATTTGTTAGACTGCTTCTGAGAGCCAGGATGTCTAGCCGCCCCACACAACGGACACGGCCAGTGGTCTTCTATACATCCTAGGCACGAGAAGCCCAACTTCTTTACAGCTTGAGATGAAGGATTAAATCGCAGTTGAAACCGCAGAGTAGACTTTATTCAACTGTACGACCTGTTCAGAGTTTTCTCCGCTGGCTGACCTGCGAGCCGTTTTTTTTGACTACATGTACAAGGCTGACGCCGGCTACAACTGGGAGGACGAAAACAGTGCAACAGAGGCACTCTCTCGCTTGCTAGGTTCTTTGCGGTTTGGAGGTCGCAAAGCGAGACCGATACTCCTCGCTCTTGGAGAATTTTAGGTTGAATTTCACCAGCTAGCCGTCTATTCACCAGAGCCTATCCAGACACAGTGTGGGGGCACTTTTGGGAATCAGCAGCTCCAACGGCAGTTAGGCCAACTGCTTAGTCCCCAAAGAAGCCTGCTCAGCTGGATCCTGCAGCAGCAGCCTGCCTTACTCATCTTATCTCTCGGACCATCCTTCACTCGCATCGCTGGGACAAAAACTCTCGTCGACCTGGCCGAGGCCGAGGCCAAGGCCATGGGAAGCCGGACCTCGCCTCCATGTTTTCAGCAGATTTTTGCCTAACTCACAGGGCAGTAGAATCTCTTCCTCTTTGACTGACTCGGGAAGGGCTGTCTTGAATCGGTTTCGCCAGGGGACCGGTGCTGAGATCGACATCCCTCATAACATAGCAGATAGCCAAGTTGAGACCCTCGGCGAGGAAGCTATCTTTAACCTAGCCTAGCTACCCAGAGGACAGGGAGGCACAACAGCCTTTGGCTTCGAAGGGAGAGGCGAGACCCTTGACCCTTGAGCCCCATATGCATGTACAGCTTTGTAGCTCCTCCGGATCCCATTCCAGGGGACTCAGTAATTAGGTGCCGCATCACAACCATTCGTCTTGCCCTGGGAAGGCGCAAAACTCATCACCGCCGAATACCGTCACATGTTCCGGCACATGGGTATCGAGCTGGAGGCAAATCGCACCGTGTCCCAGTACAAGCAGCTGATATGCCGGGCGATGGTCCGCCTTGAGGAGGCGGTTATTTGTCAGAGTATTTGTACATTACACGAGTATGTCAGTTCAATCCCCATCAAACAGTGGACCCTGTCATCCCCGCTGACAACATATAAGGTTATTGAGCAGAAGTGTCCTTTTGGCTGTTACTTTTGCCTTCTCTCACATGTGCCTTTTCTTTCCTTTCTTGTCTTTTCTTCTCTTGCTATTATTTTTATTTTATTTTTTATTCTCTTTTCTCTTTATTTTCTTATTTTTCTTGTCTTCTTTTCATTTCTTTTACCTTCCCTTCTTGTAATTGTTTCTTTCTATCTCTTATATTTTTTCTTTTTGTATTTTCCCTTAATGCTTTTCCGCTTATCTTCCTTTCTTGCTTTTATTTCTTCAAGTTAGTACTATCTGTTTCCTTTTTCACTTCTTTTTGGTTTTTGCGGTTTTCTTTTCAGACTTCAAAGAAAGAAGGAGGACATGAAAACGAAGCAGATATATTTCACCCTACGCTACCGGTTGCCTGGACCCCTTTGCGCTCTGGCCAAATCGGCATCGCCTACATGCCAGCCCAAGTACCGGAACTAGAACCAAAGCCTGAAACACCTTGTAGTAGCACACCAAGCGGCTGGCAATTTCGCCCAGCAGCCTTACCTCCACGGCCACGCCAGCAACCCAGACCAACGACAACACCTACAGAAATATCGACAAGACCCCATGCGCGGCAGCGCCATCCGTCGCACATCTACTTTTGGCTCCTTGCGTCGGCTATCGCCAGAAGGATTCTTTCAATAGGGGCGTTTGCATCTGGGGTTATGCTGAGTTGACAGATGGAGTTTCACTATACTTGTCGTCTGGAAGCAATAAAAACATAGAAAATAAAAACCAAACCCCGCTACTGTCTTCGTTCCAGAGTGAGGTATCAACAAAGTGAAAAGGATTTCCTCTCAAGTGGAAGCTTTTTTGGCATTAAAAACTGTTGTTCATAACACCACGGCATAATTTTCTGTTTGTGATTTACGTTCAAGGGCTGCCGACCTTTCACGTCAAGATTCCTCAGGATATCCGGATGCCAGGTTTACCAAGACATTTGCAATTTTTGCAGCTCCCCACGCTTGCATATCGTCAATGGCACATTCAACACTTGGGCATAGAAAAGCAACCAATAATAAACGACCATTTCTAGAATTTGAACCTGTGAGTCCTCTGCCCATGATGCCGGTGCTATCTTACCTATCTAAGCCCCGAATAGGGAGTATGAGTGAGTTGCTGCAGCTCATGCCATCTTAGTATTATCCCTTGGAAGCATTTTGTGTGGGGCAGCGAGACTGTGTGTCTGGACGTGGGGCCCGCCAGGAAAGAAACAGTCAACATCACTGAACAGAGGTCGGATTGTGATTGGGCAATCGGAACGGAAGTAAGAGGTTAAAATGCCTACTTTAAGCAATTTCCGGGGTTGAGAGACACAAAAGTAGCAAACATCAGACCATAATTACGGCGAGGCATCTAAAACTCCGACGACTTGGCTGCCTGCGCAGACAGACGTCAAAGTTGAGAACGGTGGGCGGGTTTCATGTCAACAGGGGCGACTTTTTCGCTTATTGCTCGAGTGCCCCTTCCAGGGCATGATGAGACGGCGAAGGGGGGCGACTTAACCTGATTCGGACAGTTGAACCCCGCGTAAGGCTTGGCTGCCAAGAGCTCCCAGGGTTCATCCGAAGCAGGGCCCTTCAAGGCCTTTTGACAGGTTCGTAACCCCTCCGCAGGGGCTCACTTCCAGACGGTTTGTGAAATCAAGCTTCTGCTTCACGGAGGGAGTCAGGGTACGACACTGGCTTTCATCGCCGTGATGCTTTGGGGTTCGGTCCCTATAATTGGTCCGAGAGCTAAAAAGGATTGTTTTGCAGCAACGGGACATATTGGTGCTTTTGTGTGTCCCGGGTTTCCGAGAGGTTCGAGAATGAAGAGTTGGTCGCAGGTCGACATGGAGATGGGACGCCGCCAACATTGAACACAAAGCACAGGCAGTAAACACAACAACATTACAACGTTGGAGTAGGGTCAATCGAAGATTGTTCAAGGAGGATATTGCGGCGTGCAATAAATGTGCGCAAACCATAGTCTATATAAAAAACCACCTGGAATCCAAAGTCGTCCCATGATCTTTCGCAATTGCAGCTATGATCTTTCGCGAGTGCGTGATCACCAAAACACACAAGAAAACCAAGACAAAAATTCCTGGGAGGGATAAGCTAAGAAGACTCGGCGACAGAGGCAAACGCGGAAAGCAAGCGCAGGCCAAATCTAAAGCGCAAACGAGAAACAAAAGCTGAAAGTCCCGTCTCCTGCAGCTGGTTTCTTGAAACAAGAGCCCGGAGCGTCGCAGTTCCAGGCACCTCCAATCTCTGCATGTCCCCTGAGCCCCTGGAGCGTCACAACGGGGCACAGACATGCGTGCCCTCGACCGCGACCCTGGTCTGCGAGGAGGAGCACACTTTCTTTTGCTCCAAGTTTTTATGAAGAAGCCAAACCGGACATAGTTAACCCTGTAATTCCTTCCAATCGGGAAAGCCTCGGTTATCACTTTGGACGAGAACGTGGCGGGCACATTGGGGCGATTGCCCTGGAGTTTTGAATCGTTGCCCCCTGTGGTGAGAGTGTTACACCCAGCATGCAGCTCCCAGTGAGGCGCAGCCGATGGCCCTAATGCACCACACGCTTCTTTCCGTGTTGCAGGGGCCACCGACATCATCGTCCATAGTATTGCCATGACTCTGGACCTCAACTTTATTCCAAGATCATTGTTGCCTCTGACGTGGAAAAATTGTCCCCCAGACACGTGGACTTGAAAGTTCTGGCCCGTGGACTCTTGGTGATCTTTTCCTCGGCCGACTTTAGGCATATGCCGAGTCAGGCTGCTGCCAAAGTGATGTGCTGCTGGAGGCGGCGTCGTCCCAGCTCATCCTCGTGTCGATCCGACTCGGCGACCCGGTATGTCGCATCCTTCTATTCGCTCCCAAGGCTCTCATCATGGGCAAAAAAACCACACTTCCCGCTCGGCCTCCGTGTTGCTACTCCACACCCCCAGCGAGCGACTGCGCTCTCTCACAGGCCAAAGCCCCCCGTTCCCAGGGCACCGGTCTTGGCGAAGTCTGGAAGCCCTGCTCCAGGCCCGGGAGGCATGCAGCCGCACTGATGAGAGCTGCGGGAAACATCTCGACCGTGATAGAGCTGACCTTAAGGATCCACTGGCTCGCTGATGCATTGATCGTCGAGTCGTTTCCTTATCCATTCTTTCCTTCCCTCTTCTCCCCTTCTCTTCTCTCTTGGCTTGTCCAAGCATCGCCGAGTCCGCATCCCTTCATCCCATTCTTGGTGTGTTGTTGTTTGCATGCGAGACGATCTTGTCATTCTTTTCTTTCGCGGAGCAGGATACTCATCGTCCCATTTTTTGTTGCTTTCTTCAGAGCGCAAGCCGTTCACTCTTTTACAGTTCGATAATTCAGCTTTATTCTCTTTCATATTCGATAAGATGCGCTTCTCTAGCTCCCTTTCTCTGGCCTTGGCCGCCCTCGCCCACATCGCGGCAGCCACCCCTCCTCCAGCCGTCACGGAGACAGTAACGGTCCATATGCCCACCACAATCACGGAGACAGTCAAAGAAACCGTTCACATCACGGTGCCAGTCGTCACAACAACCACGCTCGTCCATACCATGACACAAACTGAGATCAAAACAGTCCATGTCACTGTTCCCGTCGAGAAGCTGGTCACAAAAACAGAGCAGGTTCATGTCACAGTCCCTGTCGAGAAGCTCGTCACGCGGACAGAGGAGAAGACTGTCCATGTGACTCGAACTGAACTCAGCCACGTCACGATCCCGGTGACTCGAACTGAGTTCAAGGACAAGCTTGTCACCAAGACTGAAGTTAGCCATGTCACGGTCCCGGTTACCCGGACGGAGGTCAAGGAGAAGCTGGTTACCAAGACGGAGGTTAGCCATGTTGTTAGCCATGTCACCATCCCGGTGACTCGAACTGAGTTCAAGGACAAGCTTGTCACCAAGACTGAAGTCAGCCATGTCACGATCCCGGTTACCCGGACGGAGGTCAAGGAGAAGCTGGTTACCAAAACCGAGGTCAGCCATGTGACTATTCCGGTCACCCGAACAGAGGTGAAGGAGAAGCTTGTCGTCAGCACTTCTCTCATCACAAAGGTGGACATCCAAGAAAAATTAGTCACCAAGACGGAAGTCAGTCACGTCACAATTCCCGTCACCAAGACCGAGGTCAAGGAGAAGCTTGTCGTCAGCACCTCCATTGTCACCAAGCTTGACGTGAAAGAAAAGCTCGTCACGAAGACCGAGTTCAGCCACATCACAATCCCAGTGACACAGACCGAGTTCAAGGAGAAGGTCGTTACTTCTATCATCACCAAGATCGACGTTCAGAAGCAGATCGTCACGATCCCAGTCACGCGGACCGAGATCAAGGAAAGCATCGTGACCAAGGTCGACGTGCAAAAGCAGGTCGTCACTGTCACCATCCCTGTCACCAAAACCGAGGAGAAGATTGTCACCAAGGTCGACGTTCAAAATTCCGTGGCCACCGTCGCCGTCACAAAGGTTGAGGAAAAGATTGTGACAAAGACCGATGTGCAGAACTTGGTGGCTACTGTTGCCGTCACCAAAGTCGAGGAGAAGTTTGTGACCAAGACCGATGTGCAGAACTCGGTTGTCACGAAAGTCGAGGAAAGTATCATCACGAGGGTCGATGTCCAAAACTCAGCCATCACTGTGGCCGTAACAGTCACTGAGGTCAAGAACATGGAGAACGTTGTCACTCTTACCGAGTTCAAGGACCGGGTGGTGACTTATGTGCAGACGGATGTCCGCGAGATGGTGGTTACCAGGACTGAAACTCAAAGGGAGGTTGTCACCGAGACGATCAATGGGGCCATTTATGGGGCTGCTTATGGAACTGGCTACGCACCCAGCGTCCAGACATCAACTGTCACAGTCCATGTCACTGTCGCACCCGCTGAGTGTCTGCTTGCTGCGACCACAACCCACCACGTCATGCCACCGCCGCATACACAAGCAGCGCCGATGGTCCATACACAGGCACCGCCCATGGCCCACGCCGGATCGGTTGTCGTGGTGGATACCGTGGTCGAGAACATCCGCTTGAAGCCTTTACCAGTGGTTATCCATCCCGTTCATCTTGCCTCGCCGCCGGTTCCTGTCATCGCAGCGCCTCACGCAGCCATGCCGCCGCATACTTTGGCGGTACCCGTTGCACCGCCAATGCACACTCCTATCAGCCCTCCCGCCCACTCTATGAGAGCGGTTCGCTTCCGGTCTTGAGCTGGCCGTGAGTGCAAAGCCTGAGACGCGAACCGGGTTGTCGAGGAGCGGCCGCTCGAGACTTGTTTACAGTCACCATTTTCTTTCTGGAATCAACTGTCGCTGTGTCTGCGCTTTTTAACATGCGCAGCCAGCTTCATGAGAGGACCTCTTGTCGAACTCTTTTGGTAGCAGCACCAGATGCCGTTGGCGGCCCAGCGGCGGGCACGCTGGGCAACGGATGGAGTGATCTTCTAGAATATTATTTTAACAATCATGTACATGTAATCATAGTCCAGGAATTAGATCATATCCGGGCTGAGGTCATGACGGCGGTGATAAAAGACGTGACCTGGGGGTTTCCTTGGGAGGACAACGGTGCATTTGGGAGGCAGTTTGTCATGAACTTGGATTACGACAGCCATATATTCGGTGGTTTCCTTCAACCTTTGTATGAGGCTGCGGCTCAATTACCATCAGCTATCTAGTTATATTCAATTTCACTCTCAAGATATCCCATTGCTTTTGTTTTCCTTGCTAGAGAGTGAAGACTTGAAGCCCCAGGCGCCAACCGCTAGACTAATTCCACCTTGACATTATGGAGGGAGCTCTTCAAGCTAAAACGTTTAGAAAAAACACATGACACTGATAACTGCCATCTAGCATCAAATTTCCAACAGAGGCATGAGGGCAAGTATGACGGCACTGCTTAAACGAAATGGCAACCCCACCGAGTCGGGACTCATAGCACGCTGTGCCCCCTGTCAGTTCGATGGCAGTGATGCCCTGAGGTTTAGCGCCAAATCGCAATTGCACTGCGGTGCACTTGCAAGATCCCCTGTACTCCTGTGCCAAGCCCATACCCTCCCCTGTTTAGCACACCCGACCACACCACCGCCAGCCATCGCCTCTGGTTCAGCCCTGCCTGGGAATCTCAGCCTCGCACCTCGTCTAGTCTAGCTGCCATTCACCCAATCCAAATCTGGGCTTTACAGTCGAACATATCGCCAACCCTCCATCTCTCGCTCCCCCTTCTCCAGGACGGCCAGCCTCGCACCAAGCAAATGCCTGTCGGCCTCATCTTGGCTGTATGTTTCTGCCCCAGATTTCGTTGGCGCGCGCTCCTCGCCCGGCCGGTACATCCCTACGTAACCCTAGCCTCCACTTGATCGAAGCTGCGATTCATAGCTGACCAGATGCCACTGGCGCAACACATCTAGGCCTTCCGAAGCTCCGAGCACGATACCGACCAAGCAGAAACCGGGACCGTGCATGAAAGATCCCTCGGGGAAACCACTGAGCAGACCGAACGTTAACTTTGCGCCAGCCACTCCCCATCCCCGTCGCCTCCCACCTCGACCATGACAAGATTCGGGTCCCCGGGCTCAAATATTGGTCCAAACCTGTCGCATTACACCAGAGCATGTGGCCATGCCTTTGCGCTCTGTCACCAACGTTGGCGCATATAGATGGAGGATATTCACGATGGCGAGAAGACGATGATCAACACGTCCCCTTGCCACATATATTCGCTTTATACATCCCAGTCCTCGACAGTGCTAATGCGACCCTCGGCGCGCCTCTACAAAGTCATGCGCAGTGTTGCGCATACCTTGAATATCCTCGAGCGCAGCCGTAGATATGCCTGAGTGGAAGCGACAGCAAACGTGCTTGTCCCAACGGCGATGCTGGAGGTAAAGGTAGGCGCAAACGCAAGACCTTCCCGGAATTATATACCCGTCGCATTAAGGGGCAGCGCAAGGGGTTGTTCAAGACCATTAACTACCACCCCTAAGAGTTTTATGAAAAACCATGGCAATGTGTCAGCCAGAATGCGTATGTATACATGGAGGACTTCACACATCCTTGGCGGAAGCGGTAGTCTGTTTGGTGCCCCTGAACTACCCAGTTCTGCTGTTCCGTACCTATTCTCAATGGTATCCCGGTCCTCAAGTGCTAGTTAATTCTTAATTCTTTCACTAACAATCATGAGTGGCTTAGCCATCCCGTACTTCTCTTAGTTTCCTGCCGCTATCGCGCACGATCTCCCGCCGTACATCCCATGGACAGACGATGATAATTCACCCAGTATTGTGCCCATCCGCCCAGAGCTCGATTTATTTGGTCGTCTGGGCGCCTGTCCACCATACAGGTACATGTTATCACCTTTGCGATCAAAAGAAAGAGACGGAAGGAGTCAGAAAGATCGGTAGCCTTTTCATGTACAAACGCAACAGCGGCTTCCCTTCCTTTTCAGCCCCTCCGCAGCATCCCTTACCGGCGCGCATTTCCCCCTTCGACCAATCCCTCTCCCGCGCCGGGAATCTGTCACCCTCCCAACCTCTGCCGCTCTTGAAGATCCCCGCGGACAAGCATGAAGACCGCAATACAAGTAGCGACCTCGGTCGTCTACCCAATGATTTTCAATCGTTTTCCGGGCGCTCAGCAGGTTGATCGCGAGACGATGAACGGCCATCTCCGAAAAACAAATCATGGGCAACACAACAACAGGAAGAAAAGGAGCTTGATAACTGGAATATGCGGCCTCCGGCGCGAAACGGGTGGCAAAACAATTGAGCTGGTTTTTTGCGGTCTCCATCTTAGTAGCAATACCACCGGAATGAATGTGATTGTGTCTCGAGACTGGCTCAGGACACATGGGGAAAGGGGAAGCGCCGAAACGGATCTACAGCTTGTCAGGAACGGAGATGAACCACAGCACCATCGGCTATGATTTGGAAGAGGAGGTCTAGGTTACTTCATGTATTGTGTTCTTATGTATCTGTAAAGGAATTGTATCTCCCTGATCCTGCCTTGAGAATCGGTGATAACTTACCGAGGTAACTTGCGGTTCCTGGTTCCAGTTTCCGCCTCGAACTCATCTGCACTGAAAAGGGGTTTGTCCCACTGCTTGGACCCCGACATAAGGAGTAGAGTTTATGATTTCATTGAAAGTCTCCAGTCGTTAGAGACTACTCTTCTACCGTTTATATGCAAATCCAAAATAATTACAAGTGTCATATTCCCCGTGGCTCCGGTTCAAGTGAATTTAACAGCTTATGCGCAGACCCTTGGCCATCTTGCTCAGAATGTTATTGGCGGCGCAAACCTTTTCGTATGCCCAACTTTCTCCAGGTTGTAAAATTTCCCCCTTAATTCCTGTTATAGCCCTGCCAGCCTCCCTTTTGGGACTTTGTCCTGAGTTATTCCCAGTCAGCTGTGTTCAATGGAATAAGGCATTCTTGCAACGGATGTAATGCAACATCATCACTGATATGCGACATAACCAAAACAATTCTATCTGCACTGCTGGAATGATCTGCCTCCAATTAATTATGGTGAACAGTCGTTCGAGTGAAAAGACGTCAAGGCCCATAAGTGTTTGCAGCGACACTCGACCTCTGGATCTGCTAAGGTAAGGTAACTCTTGCCCTTGACAGTTTGTGTGATGTTCTTTGGTACCGCAACCTTAATTTAACCTCCTCCATGTGCCCAAAACATCACCCCTATTCATTGTGAGGCACCCAACCCTCCTGATAATGCTTATCCTACGAAACTACCAAAATTGCAACAGCCATAGAGTATGTTCTCTTGTGGTTGGCTTCCTAAATATTCAACTACCCTCTCGTTCATGATACTAATATTCAAATCTCATCTTGCCGAAACCCAATACAGACATTCCAAGTGCCAGTTTTGTCACTGGCTGAAGTTGTCACTAGATATCTGCAGCTTGTCTCGCAGCCTTTTTCAATGTTACCGATGTCAATTATAGCTTAAATGGAATTTCTAGGTTTTTCTCCTTTCACCTGGGATTCCCGTCGCCTCTGTGGTCTGATTCGGAACTGCCTGTCCGAGACCCGGGCTAACAACTCGGATATTCCTTCAATCCTTCTGCCCTTGATTGTGGTGATATGCTATTGTCCAATTACCTCTCCCTTTTTCACGTCAAGAGTGGTTGTCGGCTCCTCAAACGCCGAACGGGGCTTTCAAGATTCCCAAGCGGTCGCACTCCACGCAAAGGATGCTTCTGCCACAAAAGTATGTTGCCCAAACGAGACCATGTATCTTGCTCTGTTCCTGTGCCTCTTGCCTGGTGAATTCTCGTCTTCGCAGCCATTATTTCGCTAGTGTGCAATGGTGATTTTGTATGTTGCCCCTGAAGGCTCCGAGTCCCGCTTGCAAGCGGCGCTAGACTAGATTCGCATTCATCGAGATCTCTTTGCCGGCCGGGCTGACCAGTCTCGTAGCCAGCATATCTGAGTTGCTGCTGGAGAATCCGACGGGTTTCCTGTTCCCGCATGTCCAACGGTATGATTCCCGCGCCAAGCCTGTCCCCGAAATAGCAGTCCTTTCTGTGATGCGGCCGTGGGTGGTCCTCCGAGGAGATCTACGTTGGTGTAGGTTGTCTCGTTGGTCGATGTCGTCGGAGCTGTGATCCAGTAGCTCGACCTGTATTCGCGGTGCACTTAGCGAAACCCGGGGGGGTTCGGTCACAAGGGAGCCGGCCGGAGAACGACGTCGAGGGGGAAGGACTTAGCATACTGATACATCTTTTTGCACAACAACCAACTGTCAGCTATCGCTCTGTGTAGCATGGAAGCAAGCACTGCTTGTCACTCGCGGCGCAATGCTCAGTGTTACGGATCTCGAGCTCCAATGTCAACAGGTTGCTTGACTCTGAACTTCTGCAAGTGCTTTTGCATCATGTTTGAATTTCAGAGGTGGATGAAGGTCGAAAATGCTTCCGGCCAGTCACGGGCTACCCCGTCGCGTATATCGACACGCTCAGCACACGTCCCACACGGGCCACGCCGCCCTCCCAGGTCCTTCCAGTCAGCAACATACCTCGCAGCAGAATATCACGGTCAACGTTTTGAACAGCTATCTACATTATTGAACCCCCATGCCTTGAGCAAATTACAAAAGAGTGTTGACCTCTGCTACAGCAACCGCACAGTTGGTTGGAGCCTCCCTCTCTTCCTTTCCCCTCCACACCCCTCTTCGCCTCGACCTCGTCTTGCCTGACTTTCTCTTGGACCTGCCCTAGAGCTTGGGCCACTTCTGCCAAATTAAACTGCAGAGTCGACCCAAACCTCCAACTACCTCCCTCCTTCTCCACAGCAACCACCTCGACTCTCGCGTTTTCTTCCCTTTGTTTGATATTTCAGCTACTCTTTCACTGTAAAACTTTACCGGCTCGAAGATCTATTGAGTATCTACCTTAACTACCTCTTCCTTTGATTTTCACATCACCGCTAGCCTCGTTTTGCAGATCTAGTGCTCAAAACGAAACAACACATTCTTTCGATTTGGCCAAATTCCCGTCCTGGGGCCGAGTTCCAACAAAAGGTACCACTGCACCGCCCTGATTTTGGCACTGCAGTCTCTTCTCTTTCTGTCTCTAAAGTTGCTAACCTTTCTTGTCTCCCTCAACCTTGGTCGCACCTTTTGGCCTATGGTGGTAACCAAACTGACCACCTGCCCTTTGATTTTTCAAACTATTCGCCTGATATCTGGCCTGAAACTTAGCGGTAAGTACCTAATTATCACCCTCCAGCATCGACTGGGCCGAGTCGTTGGCCCACCATCTTCGATGCCCTTCTGCCTCTTGCCCTCTCCAATATCGCTGGCCGGTCCCCACTTCTCCGGTCCCACTGGCTGCCTTTTCGCCTCTTGTTTATCACCGACCTCGGACGCGTCAACCACCCTCTTCCTTCTTCCACACACCACACTCTGCCTGCCCTCTTCCCAAACTTTCCCATCATCATCTTCCTGTTCACATCGTCAACGCTCTTGGCTTTGATCATCGAGCATCATCAACATGGCTACTTTCATATCAGCATTGACAACAACATCCTCGTTGCCCTCCTTTATCACCGCGCTCAACGCCCAACCTGAGCCCTCACGTCTCGAAGTTTCGGTTTTTGATTATTCGGCAACACTGGCCAGAAGCCCTCTTGACAGCCACTACGTCACTGCTCCAATCCCTTGTCACATTTCCTATCTCTGGGCACATCCCACCGGCGGCTGACTTCCCACCTGCCTCTATCACCCCGCACACAACTTTTCAAATTCAAAAACTTTTTTGGCCTTCCGCCCTCTTGCTCTTCTGCCACCCTCCTCTGCCTTCTTCTTCTTCCACACTTCTTCAACCTTGACCTCATCCTTCTTCCTCTTCCCTTCCCATATCCTACCACTCCGCCATCTTCCTTGGTTACATTTGCTGTTTGGTCCAACCCAAGATACCTTCCTTCTCCACGGCGAATCTTGGCCAAGATCTACGGTAACAATTTATCGCTCTTCGTGAGCATCCCCCCCGGATGGTAGCGCGCTTCACCAAGGTAAGTATTTATGAGAGTCGCGTGTTCCATAGACCAACCGGGAGCAGATCAAAATTCCTTAGATCTAAGCAGAGCATCAATACCATAATGGTGTTTCTGTGAACCAAACTGAGGAGACATTTCAGTGTTCATCTCCTGGGGGCTGTTTCTTCTGGGGGTTTTCTCGCGGCCTTCATACGTCTTTAGACGCCGCCAAATAGCTAAGTCACAACACCTTTCCTACTTACCTTTGAGTTCGCTAATCATCACGTCGCGAGGTCTGTCTTGCGGCCTTGATGTGTGGTCGTTGAACACCACCACCAAAAACTGCTAAGTCATCGCCTTTCATACCTTTGTAGAATTCAGCTAATCATCATTCCCCGGGACATTCTCGACCATCTCAATCCACCTTCATTCAACCAGCAATACAAGACATCACAGCACCACCCAAAAAGAAAATGCTAGGTCTACAGAATGGTCCAACCAGCCTTTTTATTTTGTCTTAACCGGACACACATCGCCTATGACTCCAACAGGAGACAGCGTGATAGAGATAATCTCATCTATCACGTGGCAACTTGGGTTAGATCAATCATTGTTTGGTGACGGCTCTTTGCAAGGTTAAAGGACAACCCTGACTGGAATGGCTTGGTTGAGTTTAACTGAGCCGACATATCACTCAATATTCTTCCCTTACATCCTCTTCTCGTTTATCCTCGTTTCATTCTTGAATATTGATCGATGCTGACACATTCTCCAGCTTTCTTTTTGTGGCCGACTGTCCTTCGTCGTTTTCACAACACCTCTCGTCAACACACACCAACCCGGCCGGTGATGAAGGGATCCATGAGCAGCTTGTTAGGAGCCCAGATGGGTCACGACATCTGTGTCTATCATTCCCTGAGCAGGAATGTTGGTGCGATACTGGATCTTCTTCCATATCCAGGGTCCCCAATCCACCAGGCAGAAAATGGATCATTCTGAGGCACGGTTACTTCAGGGTTTCTTTCTTTCTGACAAGTTGCTAACAACTCGTATACAGGCACATTATCGGCTTCAATCCAGGACAACTGGCGGTACGTTCAAGCTTCCCTTTCCCCTCCGCTTTCAAGCACCCCATAGGCAACATGATGAGTTATTTTACACTTGATTTTGATTGAACCTACCCAGGTTTCAGGTGATCGCAACGAGCAATCTGACATCCCATAACAACCAAAAAGAATTGCAGTCAGGCAAAGGGAACTTTGCTAACAGGGTTCGCTTTTCAGGCTCGGACATTGAATGCGACACTCATCAAGCAGCAAGGAACCAGCTAAGTCTTCACCTTTTCATTTGTCCCGGTTTCCGTTCCCGTTCTCAGGTTTACCTTTAGCAGGGAGCAGTGGGCAGTGGGCAATCATCGCAAGGGCCCAGTGACGAAAACCTTTTTGAACGCGACACCCAACTCCAATTGTCGACAAAGTTGAGGCAGGATGCGCGATACCAATGAATACTACACTCTGAGGGCGCACTTCGTGGGGGATTTTTGGTTCTTCAAGCCTATGGGCTTGATTTACTCTGGCGGTGATGACAAAAACATCTGGTGAACCTGAGATCGTGGAGCAGTCGAGGAATTGGCTTTGCCTTTTCCTTTGACGAGTTCCCCAAACCAGAATAACCAAAAGCAATGTCTGAGCCAGACTCACCTGAGGGGGTGCGGATTTTACCACACTGAGCGGTTCTTTTTCATGAAGTTTTGAGGATCTTGACTGATAAACCTGCTTTCTAGGATTCGCCATTTCTGGCGGCAATCTGGCACCCAATCACAATCAAAATGAGGCAAGTCCCACGATTTCATTTCTCTCCATAATTACCACAACGTTCATTGCCCGATGATGAAAGAAGTAAATGTCGCACACCTCTTGGCGGAGATCTACTGCAAAGATCTCACTAGAGACGATAGCATGGGCGAACGTAAACCATGTAGTTTTCAACTCTGAGAGCTCAGACCATGACGCAGCAATGTTTTCAATCTCCATACCAAAGAGGATTCAGCTAACTTTTGGATCTTAGACAAGTCCATAGGTACGATAACGCCGACACACCACCCCCAAGCCCTTTGCCAAGACATCAATCGCCCGGTGATGAAGAAGCCAATGTCGCATACCTCTTGGCAGAAATCTGGTTTATATCTACCATGCACTTCCTGAGAAGATCTCTCCAGAGACGATAATATGGGCGACAAAGTTTGCAATTCTGAGGGCTGATTGGGATCCATGAGAGTGGCGATGATGACAATTCTCTACACCCTGTCCACGAGGGAACAGTTATCTTAGTTTGAGATGACGGGTTCTACATGAGACTTTCGAGAAGAACAGTCTGAGCCGCCTCCAGTTCTGTCCCGATGCAAAATTTATATCCCTAAAGCACATCACGGAACACATTGCTAACACGATCGAGTTAGACAGGTCAACCCCAAAGTCGGTCTCCAGCATTGTTCTTCCCGCTTGCTGGCAATGAATCTGGATGTTGGGGGCAATCTGATCTTTTTATGGGGTGGCTGTTCGGCGTTGCCTGGACACTTCCCTATGAAAGAAGTTGCTTGGACACACTTGGCGTGGCACTTCCTTCACAGTGGGCATTTGCGAAACTGCCTGGATCCTCGACACTTACGAGTGTAAAGTGACGCCAGATTCAGTGGACTCGTCACCGATGCAAAGGATTGTGCTAAGGACACCATGCACAACCCAGGCGGAGGTGCCTTGTTTTTCATTGGAGCTGATGGATGTCATGGAGGGCCAGGCACAGATCAATCAGTCTTTTGGCTGATGCTCTTCAATATCCACAGCCTTGCCCTCTTAATGACATTGGTTGTACTGGACGAGAGCAATATGTCTTCCCCTCACAGCGTTATCTTTCTACCCCTCGCCGCATCCATCATTCGCCGATCTCACGTTGCTTTCTAGTTGAATGTTTGGCTAATTTAGTTTATGAGAATCCAGGGCAACAAGACTGACGGCTACGATGATCCAAATTCCATTCCGTTTCATCATGCACAGATGCTGATTCTGAACCCAGGTTGCCCACCCGCACCCGCACGTCCAACAGACCAGCCGCTCTGATGACACACCGCTCGTGGTTAAGTCTCGCATTCCCCACTAGCTTTTAATGCCAGCAGATGATAACACAGTAGCAGTGAACACTCGCCAACGAGGCAGTTACGCCAGCCAGCCAGATGGGATTTGTTTCGATTTCTCTCCCCTTTTCTCTTTTTCCCCCTCTGGCTTGAACACGCTGATTTGGACTTGTTCGCAGACGACTCGACAATTATTTCACGACATCTTCTTCTCATTACTTTTTGTATGTTCATCTCCCTTTTTGTGTTTTCCATTTCCATTTCCCATTTCCTATTCTTGCCCTTACCCTTGCCCGCGGAGAGGCTGTCCGGGTTCGCCTGGGCACCTCTCCGCGGTAACGGACGCTAACCATCTCCCAGACCATGCCAGCCACCACACGTCGCCGACCGATCCTCGCCCGAGCCGACCTGCCAGCTTCTACTATGCCACTGCGATACATATAATTTTCTTTTTCCCTTCATTTGAGCCCCCCTTCAATCTTGAACATGCTGATCTTCTTCCAGGCCACATCCCGAACCACCAATGACCTTCGGGTCACTTTCAGAGCCCGAATACGAATGCTAAGTTTGACCCCCTCCTCCGAAAACGCTGACTTTGACTAATTAGTATCGAACCAAATTCGCCGTCAACACACCCCACTTCGCACAAATCAAGATATCAAGCGCGCTCTCAACATAAGGCTTCTCTCAATCCTTCTCTTCGTATGTTAATCTTTCTTTCCTTTTTCATTCGCTCCCTTGCCCTTGCCCTTGCCCCGGGGGAGATGTCCGGATTTTCTGGGCACTCCTCCGCGGCGGTACGTATGCTAACACAATCTCAGACTCCCTGGGCGTGTCCAAAGGACGAAGATGGCAGCTGCCCAGCACCAGCCCAGCAAGCACAGCGTGAGCAGCACCCAGAAACAGCAAGCAGCAACAAGCTGAGAGAACGAGATGGCTGTGATTTCCACCGCTTTATATCACGCTCGGCGTCGTCGGCCTTGGTTGCGAAGATGCGGTGGTCCATCTACTGAATCTACTCTACCCCAGCCTGTTCGATACCAACCCTCACGTCATCGATCGGATCGTAGAAGCCATCGAGGCCGTCCGCATGGCGCTTCAGGTTGGACTCATCCTTAATTACGACTGGGCAGACCTATTCCATCCGCCCTGCAAGGCCCGCACGCCATACTGGCGTTTGTATAACGACGCCTATGTCCACCACCATTGGCGAGAAGGTATCCGACCTCCACCTGTTCCTCGTTAAGGGATTTAATACGTTTTATCGGAAAAAAACGCAGGGTCCGCAGCTTCGATCAAGCTTTCTTGCCCGTGCTTGGTTCGAGGCCGACTAGACCTAGTTGATGAAGGGCAAGACACTCTTTCGGTAGGTTCACTTTGCTTCGTACTTCTCCTACCCCTTCCACCCTTTCACGGGGGGGATGTCCGGCTTGTCTGGGCACCCCTCCGCGACAACTCGCAAAGGAAGCTGTGTCGCATCAATTTGAACACCTGCTGACATTTTTCTACATCAGACTCGCACGCATGGCCGACCGACCCTTCACACTAAATACTTTGGCTAATTATCATTTTCTTCCCTTTTCTCCCACCTTTAAGAAACTACATATGCTCAATTTCATACCGTTCTCGAAGGTCACAGCCGCAAACATTCGCCGCCTCGCCCCAGCCACCAAAACGCCAACTGCTCTGATGCTAAGAACTTTCGTTTTCGCTTGCCCCTTTTCAGCTCTCTCTCACTTTGAACACATGTTGACACATTCCAGGTCATAACTGCGACAATGCCTAAACCCCACTGTTCAACCGTTAACCGATTTCGCACGATTTGGAATAATTATCACTTTTCTTGTCCCTTCAACTTTCCTGCGGCTGTTCTTCGTAAATGCCAACTCACTCCACCAGGCCATCGATGCCACTAGACACGCGATTTCAAGCCCATGGTCAGTACATTTCCTTTGCTTCCTTTGCTTTCTCTGCTTCCTTTGCGCTTCCCCGGGGGAGATGTCCGGGTTTCCTGGGCACTCCTCCTGGGCAAGAAATGCTAACTTTTCAACTTTCCAGACTCAGTAACATATTGGACTCGATAACGCACTCGGCCCGACAACACATACGAGTCGACAACATATCCGAGTCGACAATATATTCATATTCAATTCAGCTGAGCCCCATTTTCTTTCCCCCTCCTCCCCTTTTCCTTTCTGAGAAAGCGAGGCGGACCATGTAGTTTTTTTAATTCCACCCCCATCATTACTGAGTATTGGATTTGACTACACTGACTTTTCTTGTACAAGAGGGACTAACACTAAATACAAAGAGCAGACACCGCGATGTACCTATATCACAGCGTAAGACCACTCTCCATTCCTTCCCTTCCTCCTTTCCCTGCCCCGGGGGGGGGATGTCCAGCTTGTCTGGGCACCCCTCCGGGACAACAAATGCTAACAACTCGTGTTCCTAGTCTGTGAAGGCATATCATCGACAGAGACAACACACCATAGACTCCGAAGACACATCATATATTTATATATTTCACAGCTGAGCCGCATCTCTTTTATCCTTTCCCCTTATTCTCTATATTTTGGCGCGTGATGCTGTTTTCCTGCTTTTAGTTTTCTTCTGCTCCCCCTCCCCCATGCCAAAGCTTGATGCCGCTGATTCATGTTGTACAGTCCAACATACCAATACCGCGCACTCCGACGTTGAACCAGAACTCAGTTACACGACGTGGATAGCTGAGTTCCTCCCCCCAGTCCCCTATTTTGAACAAGTTAACTTGCTAGCCCCCCTTTCCCCTAATCCCGTGGAGATATCTGCTAATTATTTCTTCCGCATTGCCAGAAACTAACACACTACTTTGGTAATTCGAGATTTTGTTTCAGCCGATGACATCAGCTTCATGTTAAGAGAAAATCACGTATGGCCGTCCCCATCTATCCTATTTCCGTCTTCCCCTTGCCCTTCCCCCAGAGGCGATGCCTGGTTTACTGGGCACGCCTTTGGGGAAATTTTCAAGGGAAGCAGTACCTAATGTGTCTTTCATAATTGACTCCATCTGCGGTGCCTTTTTGCTTCGCTAATTACGGTTTTAACATCCGCGGGCCATGAACGCGTCAGCCACAATTCTAGTCCTGTGTTCCTCCCGTCTTTCAAGCTCGATTTCGGAGAGTTGGAGGGTAAAACGTCTCAAGATGTCATATGTCAAGGACTGGTCAGGTTGTTTTAGTATTGCAACGTGAGACCGCTTGAAATCCAAAGTCATTGTGTGTACACAAGGTTGAGGGGTCCCAAATCATCATGTGTGCCGGGAGGTACCTAGTGTGGTAACTTTGGCATGGGAAACTGATATTACTCATGTTTGAAAGTCTCTGCCATGCACTTGCTGGAGGCGCCACGTCATCCATGCGACAAATGTATCATTTCTCTTTGGCAAAGAGTGGACTGGACGCTTTATTCTGGGGCTCGACTTCTTGAACCAGAGTCCTCGGGGAAGGCAATATCTAGGTGCTAGCTAACCTCCGTGTATCGAATTATGTCTTCAAGACCGTCAAGGATGATTTGAGCTGTGACTGGTGCTTGCGAGCCTTTTGTCAAGTAACGCTCTGGCCCCATCACTTAAAGCAAAAAGCAAAAAAGCCAGACGTTTTCGACATGACCCGACGTCTGACGCTTTCGGGGTCTCCTTTGTCCCTCGTTTTCTATGTTAACCTAGCTATCATGTTTCTATACAATGTATGCCTATTTCCTTCTCCAAAGATGTGTCTCCTGCCACAATATGAGTTCCCCCAGAGCCTGTGAAGCCAAAACAGCTTTATTTGACCATCTCAGATGCTGCAAGGTCCAAGCACAGACCACATGTCGCTTTCTCGTTTTATTTTGGCAGTCCAAACGCTCACTAACCTTGCTATTACGTCAACTCTGGTCCTTGATCTGCATGTAGTCTTTGCAGCATAGGATTCCTACAGTGGCAGGAGGCTTATCAGAGGCGGTGTAGCCAAACCAGCTTCCCTGCGAGCTTCACCTCGGCCACAAAGTCCAAGTCAAGCTGCTGTTGTCCTCCGATCTTCTGCCACACCTGCTTTGTAGCCCCACCCCAGTTCACAGCTCGAACAGCTTGCCACCCACCCCGCCAACAGCTTCCCTACCCCTCCCTGTCGAGAGACCACATGACAGCAAGGCCCGGGAGATTAGGTAGAGATTAAGAGGCTTCGAGGGTGCTTGCCCTTATCACTGGAGCTATCTGGCTAATCCAACCCCCTCGGGGCGTTTTCCAAGTGGGAGGCCAGTTGTTTGAATTTACCAACCTCGCCCCGTCTCACAATTTCACGACTCACATACACATAACATGCCAGTTTCGGTTGCAAGAACACTATTCTTTTGTGTTAGTTATCAAAGCTGAATGAGCCAGCTAACACTTATGGGTAACTATGAATCGCAAGGTCCAAGCTGGTCAAGGTCGTACTTGGAACTGCCCGGTAACTGCCTCCCCCTCCCCCTCCCAAGCACATCATGGCTGGCCACTGTTGGGAATTAGAGGCTCTTACCGTAATACCTGACCAAGTCAGGCCAGTCCATGCCGAGTGGGTGCCTCTCATCGAACCGCCAGGCCAATCCAGACTTGATATCGGCCTTTTTCGCCTGAACTTTTGGACTTTGGCCCCACTTCTGCCTGGTTATCAACAACACGCCCGACTTTCCTTCGACTTCGATGCGTCTTGATTCTTTTTGCTTCTTTCTCTTTGACGTCACTGGCTTCTGCGTTCTTCGTTGCTAGGGCTCCGCCCTGGTCAAGACGTCCTCCCCTTCCTGCAGCTCCAACATCACACACACACACACACACAAACACCCTCTTCCTCTCCGCAACCCTCAAAACCACATCTTCTCTTCAACATCCGCAAAACAACACTTTTATTTCTTCTTCCTTCATCAACATCACGCCCTACCCGGTATCCTCGAGATCTGGAGTCTAATTATCTTCAGCGCCATCATCTACCGGCCTAGATCGAGCTGTCCGTGTTACTGGGCTTGCTTTTTTCTCCATGGCAACGTCCAGGCCGGACACTCACCTCTTCCTTTTCTTTGTGCAAATTTTCGCTCCTGCCCCATTTTCCAAACCAACCGCCTGCCCCGCCCAGTCTTGCATATGCTTCTTCTTCCCGTCGCCCACCACCCTCTTCCCCCTCTTCCTTTCGCCCACATCTTCCACAATTTTCTTCCTTCAACATCCTTCCACCTCTTCCCTCGTTCAACATCCTTCAGCCTCTTCCTATCATCAGCACCAACACCACCCAGACTCTGCTTCCTATTGTCTATTCATTCTACTTCCTGAGCATCTGCCTGACATTTGCGACCACACCAGCCTCCTCCCATCTTCACCACCACATCCTGCCATTCCTTCCTCGAGGCAAGGAGACTTTAATGCTCGTTGTCTGGATTAGTCTGGCTAGATAAACCCATTTGGGCATCACGACCGGGCTTGCCTTTCCCATGGCAACGTTCAACGAGATGACATACGTCTTTCCCTTTCATTTCCCATTTTACCTTTCGGAGAGGCTGTCCGGATTCACCTGGGCACCTCTCCGGGAGGAGTCAACTCTTCTCTGGCCAAGCTTGCCTTGACTTGATGACAGCATATCAACAAAAATCTGAGCTTGGTTTCTTTTGCTGCTCACAGGAAGAGCCTCGCAGTGATGGGTTATCTTCTCTGACCTGATCCTGTCGACAAAGGCAGCCTGGCCACACTTTTCTGTACGTTCTCCCCATTCTTGCCTTTCTCTCTTCTCAGCTGGTATTTCTAGGCCTGTTCCGATCGCAAAGACATCAAACCATTTCAATTTTCCTCGTCGCGCAAGCGATCAGGCTAATTAATTAGATCAACATATTTGCGCATCTTTGACCGAGTCTGCTTCTTCCAATAAGCAGCACCTCAGTGATCGCAAACGACATTTACCACTTCCTTTCCCATTTCCCGGAGGGGCTGTCCGGGTACACCTGGGCGCCCCTCCGCGGATCTGACGCGGGTCATTTCTTCCTATAAGTTTCTCTCCAGAAATGGTTTATTCATGGCTAACCTGTTTGATTTTTGCAGGGTCTCATCGCGACATGTCGAGCCTCATGGTCTTCATCGAGACTGAACCAGGGCACATCAGCCTTTGGGCATTACCAAGTGGTACTTTCGACGAGTCGGCTTCTCTTCTCATGAGCCACGCTCACGAAAACGTCAAATCGGAGACGACATCGACAAACACACAACACAGCACAGCACAAAACAGCACACAAAGTACCCGGCTCCCTAGCGAGATGTCGAACGGCTTCAGCCACCATGTCCTTCGTCATTGGGGACCGGGCCACATCCCCTTTTCTTTTTTTCGAAAGTGCGCCTTGCTTAGGTGATGAAAAATCACTTCCCAATTTCGGGGCTTACTCTTGAGTTGATGTTCTTGGCAGCACTTGCCCGGCTCTCCCATTCGATGTTGAACGGCCTTTGGCCATCCATGTTCATCTGTCACGGGAAGCTGGGCTCTACAACCCAGCTCATCTTTTTTTTCTTCTTTTTTTCTTCTTTTTTTCTTTTTTTCTTTCTTTCTTTCTCCCTTTATCTTGTCAGTCCGGGGTTGTTACCAATCTGAGAGAGTTACCAGTGGGAGCACAACACATGTGCCAGGCTGCTGACAACATGATGAGATAATCATTGTCGTTTCGAGTGTCTTTGACATGGTGAGAACACAAGAAGAAAACTCTGAGCGTCAGCGTGAAGCACAAAACTTCGCTTTGATTCAGTCAGCCTGGCTAGATCAACCTTTCTGGGCGTCTGCAAACAGGCACATCCCATGGGACTGCTTCCTTTGATAAGCAGTGTTTTCCCAAGGATGACCAATATGTAGACGATATTTCTTCCCTTTTCATTCTCCACAGTCATCATAGTCTCATATCCACGTCCTTTCCTTCCCTTGTTCCGGAGAGGCTGTCCGGGTTCGCCTGGGCACCTCTCCGGGAAGAGCAAACTCTACCCACTCGCCCCTCCCCTTCCCCCGTGTCATGCACCACAATTCTCACCACCCCCTCGCCTCACAGCACTCGTGCCTCACGGCACAGGCAGGTTCGTCTTGCTCAGCGGAATTTGGCCCCAACATATGTGGGACGTGGGTCAACTTGACACACTGACCCCGCCCGCGGGATAACCAACTCTTGCTGCCGGATTTCCGGGCTCATTTTCGAGTCTGTCCTTGACGTCAACCTGCTTTATGACACGGCACGATTAGCACATCCCCCTTGCACTGGAGCCGCCAATGGGGATGAGACACTCCCTATCTTCCCCGTCAATTTTTAGAACTGGACAGACCTCCTTCTGGAAGCGCCTGTCACAGTGTCCCTGGTATTACACTGCCTCCAGGTGACGCGAAACAACCACTTTTCTTTTTTCTTTTGGTCGCACTCTCGGGCCAAGACGCTCGGGATGCGACCAGGAGGCCATCAGAGTACAAGACCATCGGGGGGCGAGACCATCAGGGGAGGGCAATTCTCAGTGTTCTCGGCCCGAGAGTACGACCAAGAGGGTACAGGGGGCCAAAATTCTGAAATTCCCGTTCCCTTTGATTCGGGTTGCTTATCACTTCAAAGCGGCCCCAGATCTGGGAACGGACATCTGGTCTCTTCAGTACGAAGCTGCTGCCTTGCTCCACGGCAGAAAGACGTTCCTCGACACTGATGATGTTGGACCATTATCGCAATCGTCCAGTTGGATTGGGGGACGCATCAAATTTATATTCGGAAATACGGGACCGTTGCAGCATCGACTCTCGGGGGAGAAGGTGCCCTAAGCATACTCGACAGATGGGAAACATCCTTTCATCATCTTCAACATCATTTCATTGCAACCTTCATTTCTCGCCAGTGGCATTCTTCACTCCCAAAGCTGGGCTACACGTATCGTAATTTGGTGTTTGGTTTGCTGACAGTTACCTCTCTTTTCAAGAATTCCTTGGGGCTTCGAGTTCCTTTCTTGGGCCTATTATTCTTATCTCCTGCCGTGACACCAATTGACCATATTGCCCTTCTTCCTTCTTTCAAGTTGGAGGACAAAGCTAAGTTTTCCCCGTGTCGATCTTTTTGGTTCAATTGAAATCACTTTCGACAGCAGCGACACACTCAATGCTTCGGCACTACTGGCAGTTGATGCCCCAACAACGACAAGATGGGCTGTGAGCCCTGTGCCCGGGAGGTGTCGTCACACGGTTACCGGAGGACAGAGGAGAAAAAGCAATGCTAAGCAACCCCTTTACTCTTTATCCCGTGTCGTCAAAATTTTGCAGATTTTGGGCGTTGTTGTTTCCTCCTCATTGTCTGCCCCAAGAGGACCGGCGTTCTCGCCAGGCCAAAGCTAAGTCTACCGAAATACCCATATTCGCTTCATTACTGTCTTCGCTAACATTTAGCCCGTCTTAGCACATGGGCTAGCTTAGGCTGGGTGCTAACCATTGGCTTTCGCTGCGGTAGATAGGGTCAGATGTGTAAGTGTCAGCTTTCTTTTCTGTTGACTTGACCCATTTTACACTCGCTTCCTCCAAATCTGTCCATTCAAAAGCCCAAGGGGCTTGGTGATGGCTGGCAATGCAAGGCGTTGTCAGATTTGGCACCTTCTTGATCAGGATGGATTCGACATTGGATTCGGCTACTTGCACTCCAACAAGTGGTGCTCATGCTTCCGAACAACATTTGCCATTTGCCATTTGCCCCTCACCCCTCAAGATGCACACTGGATCATCTGTACATCATTCAGTGCTGGGGTGAAGGGCCAGAATAATGGGGTTGTCTGGTATCGAACGATGAAACCGCTTCCGCAACTCAACAAGTGGGACTTCAAAAACCAGAACGACATTTTTTTCAAGAGGATCGCCGCAGTTTTGGGGGCTGGGGGCTTGGCATGTGTGGTATAATTATGTCGGAAAACCTGGGCAACTGTAAGATCTGTTGGCATCAGTGGGCGTCTGCGGGAGTTCCCTTTGGGGACAAGCAGGTTGTACATAAATATGAAGACAAAAGAAAACGTCAAGTCATACCTCCATTCTTTACCTCCTAGCCGTTACTGACCTGTGTCACTTGCAAACTGCGATTACCCTACACCGACGAACCCGAGAGAGAGCCAGGGAAGCAATGGTTGCAGTTAGTGCCAAGTCTCTTGGCGGCAAACAGGCAAGGCGACCCCCAGTTTGACGGGATCGCAAAAATTAGGCGGACAGGCGAGTTGCTCCTTCCCCAATGCAAGCACTGAAGGGGTAACGAGGCGGAGCTGACCATTCTTTTTCGGTTGTTACCTACCACCGATAGAAAACTTCCTCTTCAACAATTTCCATGATCCGCACCAACACTGTCACCAGGTGAGTAATCACAGTCTGTCAATCAAATCAACCCGCTGACTTAAATCTCTTAGGGCTTTTTTACACCCAAACCCTTGCGCAAAAACCCTGACTCCATTTCACCTTCGCCTGGCGGCGGCCCCTGGTATGTGACCCCTGAGTTCACATCTGTTTGACCACTGCCTCGTCCGAGCGCTGGGCGTAGCAATCCTCTACCTCTTGAGCAAATTGCCGATCTACTTAACTCCCCGGAGGAGCTTTGCAAAGGCTAACCTTCTTGCCCACCCACAGATAAGGGCGCGACAAGAAACAGGGGTGCGCTTGAGGCTCATCGTACTCTCAAGCGCTAATCCTCACAGCCTCGTTGTTGGTGGATAACCACCTGTCTCGCCATACCACACACCCGCTCGCCCCTTCCAGGTTCTCCTGGCGCTTGGCCAGAGAGTCAAGACAACCGACATCATCAAAGGATTTAACGAGCATATTATTCCTGAGAAAGAGCCCACGACGGGGCAAGAACACCTATTTAACGACCACGGAATCGAGGTGAACAGCAAACTCGGGCCTCATAAAAGCAAAGACTGCATCAGTTTGAGGCAGAAGAGGAGGAGAACAAGATTGGCACAACTTTCACACCAAGGCGGCTACATCCCTGGGACTGGCGAAGGAGATACATTGTTACCGCCGCCTCCTCTCTGTCTCTCGGAGAGGACACTCTTGGAACCGAGGAAGCGAAAAGAAGGAAGGAAAGTAACAAGAGGGCACAATGGCTGAAGAGCGGCTTGATCGTAAGAAGGGCGGGGTGCCCAAGGGTACGAACAAGCTGGGGAAAGCGACCAAGTCGTTTCTCTATGAATTGCTTCGTTTGGCGGCGTTTGTTGTAGATCAGCCAATGGTCTCGGAGGTATCACAAGAGAGTGGATAGGGGGACTGAGAATTGAGGATGACGAGGAGGAATGTTCAGGTTTGCTAGAGACATGGCTAATTTGCGAAAGCGACAATGAATAAACATGATAATTCATATCTTGACTCTCAGCTTTTCTCCTTTCTTTTCTGTGAGCCATGCAAGAGACAACAGATCCATGAGTGTAACCGTGGCTCGCTTGTATGGTGCCCAAGGACCAGGGTAATGCATGTCTTTCTGTGAGAATAGCTGCGACATGGGTTTTTTCCATCTTGCTTCGTTCGGAAAGTCACCCACATTACAGCGCCTTTGACAGCTATGATGAACCCCAGCAAGACAGCCCTGAGCCAGATTACGTACTTGGCGCCGGACCTGTTCCAGCACCTGCAACAAAATGCCCTGACGGGTTAAACTGAAAAATCACATTCCCCGATGAGCCCTCGAGTCTGTATTCAAAATTGGAATTTTACAAGGAGAGAATAATCTTTCAGCAGCGCTAACAGAGGGTAAAATGTTTATTCACCTCAGTGCTTATCGCTTGGGGAAGCAAATGTCACAGGACTACAGTGGCCTACGTGCTTGACATCAGACCTATCTCTGTTTTTTGGAAAGCATTGGCGAAAGACCTTGCCCCGCTGTACTGTAATATTTTACAGGTCTGTAGACCAGAAAGTCATTGTGTCTGCCCTGAAGCTCAAGCGATCTGCTCGGAGGGTCACCCTGTCCTTTGGTGAAGGCCTTCGTACTTGCCTTGGCTGCTCGATTTCAAACTCGGTGGGGTCACCAGCAGACCGCTATAAGCTTTCCACCGGGCCTTGACCTTTTTCTCTTTCACACAGCAGCGATATCTTCACAGCGTTGATCTGGCACAAGCAAGACTTTGAAAAAAAAAAAAAAAAGACAAGTCACGATGCCAACCGAGAGGGTAAGTGGTTCATCCCTCGCACGCAACCATTGGAGCTGGCTTCCCTGTTGCCCTTTCATCCTTTTCTTTCTTTTTTCACCCGACACTCGTGTCTTTGGCATCTTTGATTGGAATCCAGCAAGGACTACGCCTCTTTTCTCCTCCTGTACCCAAGCTGCTGCCCGGAAAGAACATTGGAAGATCCCCTGTCTTTGACACATCAGTGGGAAGCCAGCAGACACCAGCGCCTGTTTCGTGCTTTGCGTATCCAACCTGCTGCCATCAAAGATCTTGCGAGGCCGCTTTGCTAATGCTTGCCTGTCTACTTAGAAATTACTGCCTTCAAACTGGGCCTACCCCGCTCCACGCCCATTCTCCGTGTCGACATGGCTCCCGCTTCAGCGGCGACAATGCCCCGAGTCCCGCCCGGCCAGCCCAGACGATGAGGCCGGACCCCCTGGTTATGACAGGGGCCGCAAGGGCTGGGAAAATTCGACGACCTGCGTGGCCTGGGACCACAAATACGGGCCCATAAGAAACGGTGCCCCCAAGAGCCGAGTTTGCCGTGCTGGAGAATGGCTGAAGAAGAAGTTGGCCAAGAAGGAGGGACATCGAAAGGACAACGAAAAGGGCACATGGGTTTGTGCGAGAACGCTCGTGTTTCCCTGGGATATCTTTGGCGTGTTCAAGGAGTTGAACTCGGGGTCATGGTATGAAATTGGCTTGTTCCTCGTTCACTAAAGCGCTTATGCTATGAAAGTGGCTGTAGGAGTCCGTCAGACCCACACCTGAAGCGCCTTACCTAACAGCAAACGGCTCAGGCGTCCCTCCAACTTTCGGCGTGCTCATACTTTCTGCGCCTAGAAAGGCCCAAAATAGGAAGCCACGACTGAGCTGTGGAAAGTACCTACGCACATCCTTTTTTGCTTAGTTCAGGGGTACGTACTCGGGCCGCCCTCCAGCTTGTGCCACAAGACCATAAAGTTTTGCTCCGTTGGCCATCAACTGTTGGGAAAAACATCGATCTTTTGCTCCGTTTCTCGAGACTACGGCTCGCTCGCCCTGTCATGTGTTTTGTTTGGGCCTATGGTGTGTTGTGGAAGACGGAACTTTCACGTGTTCAATGCGATGACCAATACCCATCAACACCAAGAAGTGGATCGGCGGAGTGCTTCAAGGATGACGATGTGAACAACTTTGACAAGGTAGAGGAAATAGGCTATATGGGGACAAAGGAATAACCAGGATTGGCGCTACGCTCAGGCCAAGGGTTATCATCAGGGTGGAGGGAGGCGGTGGGATGTTTGGTCATGTTCGGGCGCCTTTCTGCCGGCCTTGCGGTCTTCCCCGTGATGCAAATTCACAAGCAGATACTGATAGCGGCTAGGTAACTCTATAGCTTCAATTGTTCATGGCATATAGTGCCTTCTTGGTGACAATATCACACTTGGGCTGCGATTTAGATACACGTCTCATCTAGGCAAAAGAATAAAGTGTTAATTTGACATTAAGCTGGCAGGCAACGTTCTACCTTGACAAAAATGGACAAGTTAAAATTAGAGACATATTGACCCTTTCACTTCCTGCTGTCCAGTCTCGTAGGTACGGTTATACCCAGCCCGGTATCAAAACTTTTTATGTAAACCATGTCTTGATCTTGAAGTTATTTGCCGACTTTATTCTGTAAAATTTGGAAACTCTGTGAAACCGCTGCGTAACATGCCGACAAATAAGTGGAAGCAGATCCCCTCATTCGAGGAAATCAGAGTTGGTGTCTATGGGGTGGTAATGTGAGCGGGCTGTCTATTGACGATAGAAGATGTTGCAGGGATGTTCAAGTTATCATGCCCAGTGTGGAAACATGAACAGAAAGCAATGGCACGAAAAGTGATGCCAAGAATGTGTAGGTAAGATAGTGATAGAGAGGAGGGGAGCAAAATTATTTACCGTTTAATTATTGGACAATGTAGTTGTTTCGTATTCCTGGAATAAACCGATCAAATAATTTCAAGTAGCCCCAACCAAAAACACATCATCATCCCTGACCAAGGAATATAACTCAGACTTGCCAAACTTGAGGGCCGGGAGCCGTGTAAGTGGTCTTGACCGGATAATACGACCACAACAAACCCTGGTCATTCGACTTGTACGCTCCAGGGAAAGCGACCAGCGGGCTCGGGCTGCCGTTGCCACCTCCCGTGACCTCGACTTGAGCGCAAGAGAGGTATATCTGGGCGCCGCCAACCGCCTGGGCTTGGTGCAGGGCGATGCTCTCGACGCGGACGAGGTACTTGCCGTTGGGGACGCTCTTGGGGACGGTGAAGTCGACTTGTTGCTTCTCTGTTTTTTTGCCTTTTATTAGCGAAAGATGTGAGACTTGTGGGGTTGGGCTTGGTGCGTACGATAAGCTGGCCACGTCCATCCGGCGTCAGACTTGATGGCGTCGATGCTGGCAACCTTAAACCAAACGTTGCCTGCGGGCTCCCACGTGTTTATGTCTGCGCCGGCAGGCACTTTGGCCATGTAGAACTGCACGGGACCGAAATGTGTTACGGCGGACGCGGCCACAAACCCCAGCTGCTCGCCAGCGACGATGGTGGCGGTCGATGTGCCGGGCTTGTTCTGGAAGCATCGCATGTCGGCGCTGTTGACATCGGTGACGCCCTGGTTGCCCTGGTAGTTCTTGGTCTGCCGGACCGCGGTCCACTCCTTTGCTTCGGCTACGCCATTGACGACGAGTTTTGAGAATCTGTCTGAGGTTGTGTCAGCCAGTTTGTTGATGATGTAAAGGGGGTACGACTAGGGACTTTTTAGGGGGGCAGTGGCTAGTTACTAAAAATGAGCTTGGGCTGTTGAGGCCAGGAGCAGCACGGGTGTGAGGAACTTCATGTTTGCCTGATCTTGCAGCAGATGGCGCGCTTTGGAAGAAGGATGGGGGAAAACCCTGGTAACATGAACTCCTCAGTGGCAGGGGACGACCACGTTGATATTATACTCGACGAGTGATTTGGACATGGAACCAGAGAAAAGCATCATATGCCGGCAATCATTAATCGGGGCCCCGAGGGCAAAATCTCCGAGTGTTCCCCAGAAAACTTGACCAATTCTGTTTGGGCAGATAATGGAGTCCAGATTTAGCCTGTGGCCATGGCAAGTAGGGACGGAGCGTGGCACCCCTTATTTGGGGTTAATATCGGTCAAAACTGGGGCAGCCAAGAACGGGAATTGGAATGGGTTAGGTCACAAGGGCGGCAAGTGCGATCCCAAAACAGTGCATTCCCCCAGACTTTATATGAGATCTTGCGTGTTGATTAAAGGGACGGCAGTTCCCTTTCAACTGCCATGATGTCAGTACCACCATCTTGGTGACGACTACCTCCTACATATCTACCTTGGTAGGCATATGTAGCTGAACAGCGAATTCTACCATTGTCATAGTTAGCCATGTACAAACTACTCAGTGCCCATCTTCCTCTTCCTGTTTTCATTCATGTCGAATAAACAGTCGAGTTGAAGCAAGTAAATCGGCGACGACCGCTTTCAATTCTTCGTAATATGAAGACATCGTGCTCTCCTGCGTCCCTTTTGATACAAGATGTTAGGCAATAGCTCCCAGGTCCCAATCATCACACACAGCCAATGTAGAAACAGATAAAGAAATCGGAACCTACCAGGACTCTACTTACTTTAACGTGACTAGGCTGGATGATGGAGGTTCAAAGTCGAAGAATTCTGAATAAAGAATGGCATATCACTCAAGTTGTTGCCGAAAAATGAAGTAGTAAAACGCGATGATATGATCAAATCGAAACTTTGAGCAAAATGTTAAGATCGGAAACCTCAGAAGGAGACCTGGATATGAACAATGGCGCGCTTGTCGCTTGTCACATTCATAATGATACGAGGATAACGTGACCTCAATATCCCCAGAGGTACATTGGCTGAGAGTAGTAGAGAATGATGAATTATTTGAGAGGACTCTATTTGCCCCTATGAATTCCTTTCAAACTTAAAGGACTACTCCCCGGGAAAGCTGCAAGGCCCACGCTGCGGGCCCCACGGCCTCGCTAGTCGATTCAATTTTCTTTTCTTTGTGTTTGGCGGGACGCTTGGCCTCCTGTTCCTTCTTGTCGTCGGGGAACTCCATCTCGTCGTCGGGGAACTCCATCTCGTCGTCGGGGAACTCCATCTCCTCGGCGGCGAATTGAGAGTTGATCAAGGCGTTGTTCGGTGGCAGAGACTCCGCGGCCAACGCCGCCGACGAGATCAAGTGGCAAACAGAGATGACAGAGAGTCAGGAAGGCCGCAACAGCCGTGGAAAGGTGCCTGGGCGAACCAGGACATCCCCCCAGAAGCTGCGCGGCTGCTCCCTCCATCCTCTAACCTTTGAATGTGTGTATATAGACTCCCTCTTTACAAGTCCTTTTTTTCTGGCGTTGCTTTGATATTTCTATTGCCTCCTTTACCAGCCAGTTCTCATGAGCCTACCCGAGAAGGAAGTTGGCCTGAGGCTTATAGTTGTTGAGATATTTCTGTATTTCTCCATAGTTCTTGACGAAAACCGTGGTCAAGGCCCGTTATGCTTGTGATGTTTGTGATGTGATGATATCATGATTCAATGTCGATGATATGCGCGTAGTCGACTGCGAAATACCAACACACCAGACCCAAGTGGGGATCATTATAGTACTCGGTCGCTGAGTTTGGTTAATGCGCTGAATAGGAAGCTCACGCCAGGATATTTTCTTCATCGAAGTGCCTTGCCGGTATTGATGGGGGGAATTTGGCGGGTAAAATGCAAAACGAGAGAGAGCGCCTCTGGAGGAACGCGCCGGCGACGATGTCACTTGAACGGATTGAGAAAGCAAAAAGGTGGGTTTAGCAGCTCCGTTTCCTGAAATGGCACGGCCTCGTCCTCCTCTTCGTCTTTGGATTCCCATTAACGAGGAAGGTGTTAATATTTGGCGAGTCGTGGAAATTGAACTCATGAAGGAGAAATGGGTGAAGAGGGAAGATTCCTCTGCGCCAGATTGAAGCCGTCGAAAGGGGAGCTCACAATCGGCAGAGTCGAGCCAGATATTTCTAGTTTCCCTCCCCGTCTTTGTCGTAGTCCAAGTCTGGGTTATTGTCTAATTTAAAGTATTGTCGCATAGTTGCTGATTCACAGTTGCTGACGAAGGACGGACGACTGCTACTCCGTCTTTCACGCCCAAGCCGCTGGTTGTTGCTATGTTGATGTCCTCTATGGCAACGTAGCCGAATTTAAATGTTGCGACTGTGACCGACATTGTGGCCGGCGTTGCTAAAGTGGGCGTGTGGGATTGGCGCCTCGCGTCTTGACGGCAGTCCTTGGCCAACATGGATCGCTGCTTCTGCGTGGTTCTATGGTTTGCATGGTCCATCACCTTCGTTGTAGTCAATATGTGGGCTGCTGCCGAGGGTGCGAGAGTTTGATGGCGCGTCGTGGTGAAGGTGGCGGCCGAGAGTTGTCCCTTGACCCTGCTCGGCGTGATCAAGGACTTCTTCGGTGGCCGGGATTCCGCCGTGAATGATTTGGTTAGCGATAGATAATGGCGAAGCCCTGTTGTTGAACACCATGTACTTACCTTGTTTGTAATCCCTTACGCTCGGGGGCGTCGTCCTCTCCATCTTTCCTGGTCCGCTGACCAGGGCTCATTAGACGACAAAGACCAAACCAGAAAGGACTTGGGACAGAGGCTTTGAAATTTCAGGCAACACATGTTTTGACGCCGTATCACATCCCGCGAAAGTAGCGCCCTTGAAACGAGAGGAAGAGCGGCCAAAACCTACAAAAGTGGCAGGAGATTGAAGCCATGAAGTCCATTAATACCTCCATGTACCGTAGCCTACCTACCTACCTTAGTCTTCCTCGCTATGACAATACCCTAACAAGATGACCCAATGTGTATACTGGCGCCTATCATCCACGCTATCACTCGCATGCCTCCCCTTTCAGCCATTTTGATTATACTAGGACGACAAAAGCACGCATGAGAATGGTCTCCTGATCGAGATCCTGCCCCCCTCCATTTCCGTACCTGATCAACAGCGGACTCCCCACAAGCTTGACGTCGCCCGCCTGGTCTGCCTCGAGATCAGGGCCACCCACGACGTTCACAGTGTGCCCCAGCACCGTCATCACAGCGTCCTCGTCGTCCCTTTTTCTGAAGCCGCACTGGCTCAACAGCGGCGACCGTACCACGAACCCCGCCCGCTCGCCCATGAGAAGTCGAGAAAACTCGACCGCGTCCTTGAATACTTCGTCCAGCCTTTTCGGCAGGTCTCGGCCCTGCTGAGCTGCCTGGTTGACCGTTTCGAGGGGGACGGTGCCTGGCGAAAGCAGCTTCTCATGCACGAATATGGCGAACTCATTGGCGAGGTTCTTGAAGAGCTCCTTCTTACCCTGGTCGTCACCTACGTGCGACGCCAGCTGTCGCACCGTGAGAGACCGCCACTTGCCAGCGCTTTCGCTCAATGCTATATAAAAAATGTCAGTCCTGACTTCTGAGTCTCCCCATTGCGCTCCATGGTCCACAACATGAATGTGCAAGGCGAGTGGATCACTACTTACCGTGGTCCGGATATAGCTTGTCGAAGCATAGTCTTGAAGCAAGCTCACCCGTCGTGCCGCCAAAAGATGCGAATGGCTGCGACCGATCCAGAAGCAGCTCTGCGAGAAACTTCCAGATGGCCTGTCGTAGCAGTAGCCGTTTCTCTCCATCATCAAGAGAAGAAGCGTCCTCTTTGAGCGAGTCCCTGAACGACTCTGGCCACAAGGCAGCAGACGTGTCCCACGACTTCAGGGGATCGACGAGGATGCCCAGCTTGACCAATTCCTTGGCTTTGCTCAGCTTGCCCACACTTCCGTTGAGTTTCATGAACGTGGCCTTCACCTCGCTGTCAAGGGCGGGAGCGAAGCGGTCAACCGACGTCAGAACCTCTTCCTGCAGCTTTTTGAGCAGGCTCTCGGTCTGCGCCAGCCGCTCTTTATCCCCCTTCCAGGCATGCTGGACGCTCGCCAGGTCTTTGACATTGAAAGAGCGGAGAAACTGGAGCGTGTAGTTGTACTCTTGGGCCAAGAATTCCTTTTGTTTCCGCAGCGTTTCAATGTCGGATGGGTGATGAGTTGACTGCAGCTGCTGCGCGCCCCCCCTCGCCGAGTTGTTTTGAGCCTGCCTGCTTTGATGATGATGTTGTTGCCGCTGTTGGTGCTGCCGAAACCAATGATCTCGGTCCGCTTGGAGGTCCTCATTATCTTTCTTGAGCTCATCACTAGCATCCCTGGCCTTCCAATAGCGGTCCTTGTAGTATTCCTTACGCTTGACCATTTCTTCGTAGTCGGCGCAGCTAACGAATTCTTGGTGCGATTCCGGTTCGCCGTCTTCGCGATTGTAGTTGCTGCTGGTGCTACCGTCTCGGAGGGGGCCGCTACCAGACTCTTCGGCTTGATACGAAGACCGCGGTCGTGCCCTTGATTCATCTTCGTGGTGTGCTCTTTCGCGTTCTTGCTCAAACGTGCGGCTCCGGGGCAGGTGACCGGACCTGGCCGCTTCTTCCCTAGCAGAGTATTAGGTTGTTTACTCCGATGCAACCTCCACGGGGTTTGCTTCTTTCTGACTTACATCTTGTACAGTTTCGATCCTGCGACAAGCTTTTGCTGTGTGTTTTCTAACCCAAGCTTTGGTGGCAGTTGGAGCTGGTGAGTAAGGTGCCGTTGAAGTGAGAAGGCTCCAGGTAGGGTGGGGAGGGTGCGAGACTTGGAGGCCTTCGAGCTCTTCCTTTCCCCCCCTTCCCCCCACCCATTGATTACATCAATTAATTGCACTTCCAGACCAAATCATCCGACGGCGTATCCGATGGGCGCCATGCCGCTCGATAGTGTGCGCGCTTGGATATCTATTGGCAATGACAAGATCTGGATTGCAGCTATCACCCGAGTATCACCCCTCCTGTCCTTCCTCAGCTCCTAACCCCACCTTGTGCGAATAGTGAGCTCCCCAGAGCCTCGTCTCTCAACCCAGCATGATCTGACCCAGCTTTGAACCCGACCCCCTCCATCTCTCCCTCTTCCCCTCCTTACGCCCTCTGATTCTTCATTTATCCTTTGGCTTGATATTTGCCTCCGTTTTAAACTCCACAACGTCAGTATCAGCTCCAAATTCAAAGACAGACACTGCCAGTGCGTCCTTCGACATTTAATTACCATGGCGGGCTACGCAAAGCCTAGCGACAGAGCAGCTCGCATTGTCTTGGGCCTTGACTTTGGGACGACCTACTCGTGAGATTGACGTAGAAACCCCCTCTACGAGACATAGAAAGAACTGACAGAACCTCCCCAGAGGACTTGCCTACTGCGACGACACTGCAGCCAAAGGGGGCACCTCTGGTGTCACGCTAGTCACCACATGGCCTGGTGTAGCAAACCAGAACGTAGTTAACGGGTGAGAAAGAGACATCCCCTCCCCTTGGTACTTCACTTTGTATGTCTGGCTCTGTCTGTCCACCTTGCTCATGGCGATCTCTGTCGTCCCTTTTACAGAAAAGTACCCAGTCGTATCGCCTACGGCCCGCCGCCCGCCGCCGAGATTATATGGGGCAACCAGATCCGACACAACACCAAGTCGACCGTGCACGCATGCATGAAGCTGCGCTTGGACGAGAAGATGAAAGGGTCCGAGCAGTTCCGACTGCTGCTAGCCTTCCTAACGTCGCGCGTGGCCGGCATGGACGTCGGCGTGGACGATATCCTCGACGGTGGTCTTGACGGGCCTCCCGAATACCCAGGCAAGGACCCTGTCGATCTGGTCGCTGACTACCTCACCAAACTCCGCGAGGTGGCGTGGGTCGCGATCGAAAAGCAATATGGCAAGGCCATGTTTGCCTCGATGCGCAAGGAGCTCATCGTCACGGTGCCTGCTGTGTGGTCGGAGCGTGCCAAGGACCTGACGCTCAAGGCTGTCACAAGAGCCAAGTTTGACGCTACCAAGCTGTCATTGGTGACCGAACCCGAGGCAGCGGCTATCTACACTCTGAAGGGAATTCGGGAAGGTCCCAACAAGGACGACGTCAAGGTCTGTCACTTCCCTACCTCGTCACGCTTTGGGGGTTGATCTTGGGGTTTATTCATGATTCCTGGACTGACTTGTTGCATTTACAGGTCGGCGACGTCTTTGTGCTCTGTGATGCCGGCGGCGGCACCGTTGATTTGATCTCATACAGAATCACACAAGTTCATCCAATGTTTCGCATTGAAGAAGCTGCCGTGGGCAGCGGCGACAAGTGCGGCGCCACCTACGTGGATAAGGTAACTAGTTATACGATTAGACAGGCCACTTTGTTCCCCTGGCACTGACTCGTACCATTATAGGAATTTCTGGCGTGGCTCGAAAAGTGGATCGGATCCGATGCGTACAACAAGATCCCGGCGGCCAAGACGCGGCATGGCAGCCAGATGATGACCAGCTTTGAAACAAACAAGTTCCTGTTTTCGGGCGAGGAGGACGACATGGAGATTCGAATCCCTGCTGACTGCGGGATTGATGAGGATGAGAGCCTCAACATTGAAGACCGCACTCTGTCTTTCAAGCAGTGAGTCCCGCCCACCGGTTTTACTTTGTTCAAGTTCCCACATACTCTGTCTGGTGATAATAACAGTATTTCGCCATAAAAAAGATACCAGATGCGCCAGGTGTTTGACCCCTGCGTCAACCGAACCCTGGAGCTTATTGACGGGCAGGTCGCCTCGGTCATGAAGGCCGGGCATGGAAAGCCCAAGGTGAGAAATAGCTAGTGCGAGATCAGATTTGGAAACTAACCCACTGTTCTTTTGGTGTAGATGGTCTTTGTTGTGGGTGGTTTCGGCCGTAACCCGTATTTGTATCACAAAATCAGCGAGTATTGCTCGCAGCGCGGCATGGAGACTCGGCAGCCCATGAACCCGTAAGTCAAAACCCAGCTCTTCTTTCTCTCTCTTAATCTCACTCTCTCTTCCCTGGGTGGAAGGAACTTCTCACTGACACAACTCGTCTTCTGATCGATTAGATGGGAGGCGGTTGCCCTTGGCGCCGTCTGTCGCGGTCTGGAACCTCCTGAAGGAGGCCTCGTTGCTGTGCGTCTGGCGCGTAAGTTCTACGGCACACCGGCCTCAGAGGTCTTCCGCCCGGGTGTGCATGACCCAGATGACATGTACACCGACGAGCTTACTGGCCGGAAGATGGCTCGCAGCCAGATGACCTGGCTATGCGATAAGGGTGATCGGCTGCCAGAAGACCAACCGCGCACCATTGGCATAGAGCTGACACGACGGTTTGAACCACATGAGGAGCGAGAGCTCTCTGGTGTATTGGTTGGTTGCGTCGAGGACACAGCACCCCGCCGCTTCGCCGACGACGCAGCCCAGGTCATCTGCCGCGTTCAAGCTACGTTCAACGACATCCCGAACTCGGCTCTTCCGCGGTGTCGGAGTGCTATGACTGGCAAGGAGTTCTACGAGGTTGACTTTAAGCTTGAGGCGACTCTGGGAGCTGCGGAGCTCACGTGGCGGCTGCTGTATAAAGGCAAGGAGTATGGCTCAACCACTGTGAGCTATGACAACTAGAAGCCTGACAGTTTGTGTGTTGTGAACTATTGTTTGATAAGATGAGATGGCTCTTTAGGGGCGAAGTACTCATATTTTACAGTGGTTAATTTCTCTTGTCGTTTATACAGTACCCGTCCCAACCCATTTCTCTTTTTTCCCCATTTGGTAATCCCAATAAATAATATCACAAGATTTAAACCCACAAAGTTTCAAGTTTCCATTCCTGAATGTGATTCATTGCATCGACATTTTTTATTTGAAAAGTTATATTGTTGACATGAGACTGCATGTAGCCTAAGGAAGAACATCAGGGCTTAGGGGTCAACACACGTAAAAGTTGCTAAGGATTAGGGTTAATTATTAATTATCCATTTTGAATGCCCCCCCTTTCGGGGTGCGAATATGTCCGTAAATCTCAGGGATTTTTCCCGCCATTGACTTTTATTGGCCACATCTTGCAGCAATTGATCAATGAATCCAGTTTTGGGACATCCGGTCGACGCATGCGTGCGTCAAAGGCTGCAGCACGTGTTGGGAGATTGTCGTCGTGTTGGCCTCGCACTGCAGGAGCGCCCCAAAGCTGTCTTATCATTGACCGAGTTTCCCAATATGTCATGGTCAACACAGCTTCTTTTCCGCGGAACAGCCATCATAGTGTTTTTACACGGCCATTTGGCGACTGAGATGGGCAGCGACAACGCCACGCTGAAAGTGTCAAGACAACTTGCCACTTCAGTCGGGTGAGCCCCCGCCCCTCCCACTTCAATAGTTCGTCAGCCATGGATGCCTCTCAGCTCAGAGAGCCTTGTCTGCATTCAGTTCCAGGGCCAAAGGTTGCGTGCGCGACATGGACAAGCCGAGCAGCACGGATGATCTGATCTGTTTCTTCCGTCCTTGGACCTTTTTCTTTTTTTTTTGCTGGGGGGGGTCCTACCTATTTTGTTTTGCATGTCAACATTGCAACACTCCGTCTATCGCGAACTCGGGCCGTGTTAACCACAGCTCGATGCGTTCATGGGGTTGAGGAACTTGTCCTGTCTGGTGCCTTTCTGTAGGAAACAGACTTGGCAGGTGGTTTTGGCAACCACAACCACAACCACAACCACCTCCCTCCTACCCGCCTCAAGTAGGCGCAATGGCGCCTGCTCCTCCGACAATAACAGCGACACTGCCAACGACTGTTACACTCGCGGCCCCGCTGATTACGAACTGGAGCCAGCCGCCGTCATGCTCGAACGCGCTGCCGAGATTCCCTCAAGGGACATGCATCAGCAACGCTTGCAAGCCGGATGGTTACCCCGCGAGCCTGGACACGGGATGGGTCAACCAGCCATACGAAACGGCTCCCGGGCAACTGACGGCCACGGAATGCCTTCCGCCTAACTACAATATCTTGGCAGGCTTTGTCTTTACGGGGGCAACAGGGTGCCCGTCGGGCTATTCCACGGCCGATCTTAACACGCATCAGGCACAGAGCAACACGGTCGTTGTCTCGTGCTGTCCTTTGTCAGTAGTACTCAACCGGCTGTGATGGCTACTACCTACCTAAACTGCCTGAAGCTAATACCGATGTGATGGCAGATCGTGGTCCATGTTGTTCTTCCCGTACAGCTATACTGACACCAAGGGCTACACTACGACAACGGGCTCATGCGCGTCGTTTCTGACCCTGTCGCAGGGCCAGCGGTACTTGGGCGTTGCTTCTGGCTTCAATACTCAGGTAGTGGTGACCACATCCTCCCGTACGGTGACCTACTATGCCTACACCGAGAGCATTGTCGCGACTGCGTCTGCCCCAACACGCACCGTGGTTAAGGTTCTGCAACCATACGTCCCAGTCATGTTTCCGGTGCAGTCGGCGACCGTCGACACGGGCACATCGTCGCCACTCCCACGATTCTCCATCTTCAACCTCCCTTTCAGCCAATCTATCCTGGTGCTAGCGGGAATAGGGGTGGCCAGCCTGGTCATCCTCACATTGCTCTGCTATTGCTGTTGGATCCGCCCCCGTCCAAGACCGAGACCATACACTGCTCCAATTCTAGCACCAGTTCCCCCAGCACCAATTCCCCCAGCACCAGTACCACCCCCCAAACCGCAACGACGGTACCCTGTTCCTAGCCCGAGCCCCCGCAGCAGTTGCAGCCACAACTTGTCTTCGACGTGCTTCTTGTCCGGCTCGGGCCGGTCGTCGAGGGACAGCGCCTGCTGCGCGTGCCGTGACTCGCGCCCGACAACACCTGTCTTGACCAAGAGGCTTCGCATTTTAACGTACTGCAACTCGTGCTTCCTTTACTGGCAGTCGTGTCCTCAAAGCCAAGTTCCTGCATGGTGGTTGCAGGGTAGCACCAGCATCACCCCCGCCATACCAACCGGAAGCAGCTTCGCGGCACCACCAAAGACCAGCCCTGAATCTTGTGCCCACGGCCCCAGAGTAGCCACGGCTTGCACCAACAACTACCCGACCACCCCTTATTCTCAGAAATGCTGTGCCTGCAAAGATAGACGCGCAGGGCGTCTAACAAAGACTGTTCGGCTCAGGACATACTGCCAACGATGCCGGGCACTGTGGAACGCGACGCGCAACGAGGAGTGTCCGGTGGAATGGGGGCTACAGAAGCAGGAGATACAACCAGCACCCCCTTTGCGCAAGGACTGCGAGCACGGCCTGGCGCTTACCTGCTCGACGACAGCAAAGTCCAAGGCTCCCGCCAAAACGGGTGGTACCGAGCAATGTTGTGCCTGCAAGGACGGAAGGAAACTCCTTTCTCTGCCAAGAAGGCTAAGGAGCTACTGTGCGTCATGTCGGAGCGGCTGGGAGGATGCCACAACCGGCACCATCGCCCCTAGCAATGTTAATGCCAGCTTCCGGAAGAAGAAGAAAAGGACAGTCCCCGTCGCGTGGATGGTGACAGAAAAGGACATACCCATGAACTTGCCAGAGGAAGAAGGGGGCTTCTCGCCGAGGCGCCCTGTCACGCTGTATCCTCGTGAGCGCCAGGATACACACCGCAGACTCTTTGACTCGGGTCCGCGCTACGGGCTGCCGAGGTACGGGCGAGAGGAGCCTGACGTTACACCACCGGAGGCTTGGGGGGGGGTTGGTGCTCTGAGACCAGGGCTTCCTGGTCCTCGGATGACAGAGGAAGACAAAAAGGCAGACATCATTGTTGAGGTTCGGGAAGTGGGGAAGGATATCTCGCAGCCAGAATCATCAGAGCCCGGCTATCAAGGGTACCAAGAAAAGGGGCCTCAGAGAAGCGGACCCCAGTTGTCGGTCCCAATATCTTCCGACTCTCCAGCTCGGCGGCCATCGACCCCGTTAACAGAGAAACCGCTCCCGCCGGTTCCCCCAAAACCTACTTCTCCGGGTAAGTTGATATCAGCACCCACTTGTACAAAGTCATGTCCGGAAATCCAGAGCTAATGATAAAATTACATGTCTAGCCCCCTTAAGTCGAGCTGAGAGACAGAGGAGGAAGGATCAGGAGGGCTTGTGTGTTGGGAGGCAGCCCACGTTTCTGGTTCCGCCAGATATGTAGGGTACAAACACTCGAGGTTACAGAGGAACTTGAGGAAATTTCTTTGAAGCAGATTTGCTTTGCTGAGCACTGCAGTTCCGTTTTGTTTCTTCATTTTGTAATACCGAGGAAGGGCGATCAAGATATTAGACTAGAGCTAGCTAGTACAGTAATCACCTTTAATCATAATCATTCACCTAGAACTATTATCTTATTTCACCCAAAGAAAGACGCGATGTTATTGTATTAGCAGCCTCTTCTAAGTTTCCCCTTTGCCCCTGACAATTTCATGCGAAACCCCCCTCGCTCGCTCTCGTTTCCGAGACCAACGCGAATCGTGCGACCGGGTCAAACGCAGCTCTGCTAAACAAAGCGTGATCTCTTCAGGGTCTTGGCGAATCAACAGGTGCAGGACAAGCTTTGGGGAATCGGCTGCATCAGCAGCCGATAACTTATGCAGTGTAGAAGTCGAGAATCTCACGAAAGGTTCTGCGCAAGAACTTCTTTCTCGACTTTTTCCCGAATTCTAGGGGATTGGGCCGACGGTGGTTGTTGGCTTCCGGAAGTCGCAGTCATTCTTCTTCTTCTTCTCCTCCTCCTTCTTCTGATCTGTCATGGTCTTTTCATGCTTGCGCAGGTAGACTGGGCCGAGGAGGCCACCTCCATCGCCCCCAGGGGGCGTGGTGGTAAATGCCTTTCGGGACATCCTCGCGGCCGCCGCAGAGGAATCAGATTGCGCAGGCGCGCTTATGGTATGTATAGGTAGGTCCTCCCTGCCAAAGCCTGAAGGTGGTCCTCGGGTCGCGGGAGGTAGGCTGCACTCTGAGAACGCACGGAGGCCAGCCAGCCAGACGCGGTGATGTTGTAGTGATGGGTAGGTAGGTGGTTATTGTTAGTCATTGATTCAGACTCAGAAAATTTCAACATCATTAGCCGTGGTTAGCTCAGAGGTTCTCAATGGAGGTCGTGCTCGGCAGGTCCTGCTTTCAATTCAGGCCGCGAACCAGTTTTCAGCATTTCCGATTACCATCGATGGCGCCTGCCAG